>PVJH01005843.1:0-107577 GCA_004026705.1 Nesogale talazaci
CAGACTCAAGGAAACAACAAGTGATCCAAAATCAATGGCAAGGAGGGTGTAGGAGGCCTGGTAGGGTTTAATCAAGGGCAATGTCACTAGGAGAAATTGTATTTACCAGTTGGGATGGACTGGATTTCAACAGGGTGTGTCAGAGTAGAAATATGTTGCATCGGATTTTCAGTTGTTAAGAACATTTTGAACAGAGTTCTGGTGGTATAATGCATTACATGGTGAGTTGTCAACTGCACTGTCAGCAGGTCAAAAAGAAAACCCAGCCTCTCTGCAGGAGAAAAACGAGGCTTCCTCCCTAAAGATGTAGTCTTGGAAACCCAGAGGAATAGCTGTGCTCTGTTCTGTGGGGCTGCCGTGCATTGGAATCCACGTGGTGCCTGTGTTTCTGCCTTTATTGGGAGGAGGGGGTGTTGGGGGCAACAATTTTAAGAGTAGGCAGCCTGAGAGCCCTGACTGGAATGTATTAGCTGGACAGAAATGGGCAACACGAAAAGAGGAAACTATGGCCGAAATCCTAAGCCTAACGAGATGTGGATTCATGCTTCTCCACAAATCTTCCCAGCACAAAGGAAGGTGAAGGACAGATCGGACACACTTCTTTATCAATGGAAGAGAGCTGAGAGAGTAATAAAGCTGGGGTGAGGGTGGGGGTGAAAGGGAGGATACAGGATGTTCACTCTAATACCTCAAAGCCCCACACAAAATGGCTGAATAGGCTCTTTGGTTGGGGATCTGGAGGCAAGGGCACAACATGAAATCTAGGGTGGGGGTATAGGGACGCACATACATGGAGAAAGGACGTATTCTATAGATAACCAGTCAATAGCAGAAGACTCACCAGAAAGCCAGCAAATGGCACAAGGCCCACTATTAGTTGAACATAAAGTCTGGTCCCATATTCTGTCAAAACGTTTAGACAAGCTAAAGGCCTCTAGGAGTTTGTTTTTTTGTGGGCATCACTGCCACTGGTGGCCGGGGGTGCTACCCAGCGCTGCTCCTGAGAGCCACTGCTGGATTTGAACCGCCAAATCCGCGGGAACTACTTATGTCACCTGGGCTTTGCCCCGGAGTTGTTTTTATTATTATTATTTTAATACAGGACAGTTGAAAGCCTAGAAACCTTGGTTCTTGTTATGCTTGCAAGAAAGATTTCAGGCAAGGACCACATTCAAACCAGGGTTAGAAAAGAGATTTGAACAAAAAAAAAAGGGTGTGTTTATTGGAGGGGATACTTTGGAAAAGAACTAAAAAAAAAAAAAAAACTAGAGGAGCTTATACCAAGGGCTCAAGTAGAAAATATTTGGAAATGAATATAGCAACATGTACACAATATGTTTAATACAAATGATGTATTGGATGTTATGGGAGCCCCAATAAAATCTACATTATTGAAAAAAATGGATTTGCAATAAACAAATCATTGGTCTTGCAAAATTCTATCATGAGATCTCCGTCTTCATTTCTATCAAGTTCATATTTTCCAACTATTCTTCCTTCCTTTTTGTTTCCAACTTTTGCATTCCAATCATCAATTCTAGTCAATGCATCTTGGTTGGTTGTTTGATTAATTTCCAACTGAAGCTAATGGTGGAATTCTTCAATTTGTTTTTCACTGGCTTTTAAGTTTAGTGCATACATTTGAATGATAGTTTTATTGATTGGATTTCCTTGAAGGCAGACAGATAAATGATAAGCCTTTCAGAGACAGCATCATACTTCATGACTGGTTTTGCCATGTCTTTTTTGACAATGAATGTGATGCCATTCCTCTTGATTTTTTAAATTTCAGGCATAGTAAATCATATGGTTCTCCGACTCAAAATGGCCAAAACCAGTCCATTTAAGCTCACTAATGCCTAAGACATCCCTCTTTAGGTCGTCTATTTCACTTTGACCACTTCCAATTTTCCTGGATTCAGACTTAGAACAAGTTCCAATCATCAGCAGATTTTTACAGTTGTTTCTCCTTACTTTGAGTCATGCCCCGTCAGCAAATGAAGATCCCACGGGCTCCGTTTCCCAGGTTTTACCCTATTCAAGTCACCCTGGTTGATTCCACTCCGAGAAATTAGCTCCACCTCGGTCACATTTCGAGTGTCCTTTGAACAAAGTTCTGCTTTGAGCCTTCAGTATCTGATAATGTTTTGAAGCCATGCCTAAGGTTTCCAGGGGCTTCTTCCTCCAAAGTGGGCAGTCAAGCCTTTCTTCCTCATCTGTTCTTTGTCTGGACGCTCAGCTGAAACCCTTTGACTCTGGGAGACCCTGTCAGAATTTGAAACACCAGGGATACTGCTTCCAGCATCACAGCAATTCAATTCACAAACCACAAACTGACAAAAACAGGAAGCCTCATTTCCCAGCCAGGGAGCAACTAGTGGTTTCGAACTGCTGACCTTGTCGTTAGCTGCCCTCCCTCTAACCACTAGACCACCAAACCTCAAAGGTACAGCTTCTGTGGGCGAAGTCGGGGCGAGAGGCAGAGGCAGGTGCAGCTGGTAGAAATAACAGCTCTGCGCTCTTTGTTTGAGAAAGCTCGGTTAGCAAGTGGAAGCCCCGCCTCGCTCTTCGCGCCACGCCCCCCGTCACGCCCCCCACCGCTTTGCTTTTTGCGCAGGCGCGAGGTCCGCGTTGACTGGAGCGGCGAGGCCCAGCGCCGCGGACCGAGGGGCGGGGCAACTGCCGGGCGGACTTGGCGGGGGCGGGCCTAAGGCCGGCGAGGTGGCTTCCACCGGATCTCTCTGTCCCTTCTCCAACGCCCCTGGTCTCCAGCAATGCCCCGGCCAGATCCGGGCACCTCCCTGGTCTGAGGCGGTTTCACCAGGGAATTCGAGAGTGAAGATCATGGCGGAGCCCTCCGAGTCCTTGCGGCGGGCGACGGCGGGCAGCGGCAGCCCCGAGGAGGAGGAGGGGGAGGAGGACGACGACGAGGAGCGGGAGCCGCTGCTGCCCCGGATCGCCTGGGCCCAGAAGTGGAAAGAAACCCCGGGCAGTGCCGTGCGGCTGCTGCAGTCCGTGAGAAAGGAGCACGCCGCCTCCCTGGACAAGGCCTCCCACGAAAGACTGGGGTCCCCGCCTAGTGAGACCACCCACCACCCCTCTAACGAGCCGGAGACTTCCGGGAGGAGGCCGACCCTCAGCCACAAGTTCAAGCACTCAGGTGAAGCCGGCACCCCTTCCGCACCCCGCCGGCGCTCTCTCCCGCCTTCCCCGGGCGGGCCCGGCGCCCCCCGTGGCTGCCCAGCCCACCACGCCTTGCTTCTCTCTCTCCGGCGCCCCCATTTATTTGCACCTGTCCCCTTTGCAATCCCGGGGGTCTTGGGGCTGCGGACTGCTATCGCTAAGACCTCTGCGTCAACTCTGATCCTTTCCGCCTGCGAGTCTAAGCTTTCCGGAATCCGACCCTGCGGGGCACTTACTCTTCCAACGACCCAAGTTGGAGGCGCAGGTGGGCTTTGTGGCCAGAGCCCTCGTCTCCAGACGGTTTTGAAGTTTGCACGGTGGTGAATGTCAGGCGGGAGATCGCGGGGGAAGATTTCCGATTGCTCCTGGGGCCCATTTCAAAAACTTTTTTTCTGTGAAATGTTATTAGGACGTTAGCCAGAGGGGGCAGAAGCATTGACTTCCTGAACCTGTTGCACTTTGCAAAGCGGAGGGGCAGCGTTGAAACGGAAGAAGAAGACCCTCGGCGAGAGAGAGGGGGGTGGACACAGTGGCTACAACTGGGGCTCAAACTTAGGCACACTGGGAGGATGGCGGGCTGCCTGGCAGCGTTTCGTTCTGTTGTGCTTAGTCGCAAGACTGTACCCTCTCCTGCAAAGGGTTACTGCCAGCCCCCAACCCCCTCCCCCTGTTGTCTTTTAGTGACCCCTCTCTTGTTACACTTAAAATGCTTTGTTTCATTCTTAAAGTAGAACGATAGAAAGCATTGAACTGAAAGGATGTTGGCAGCTGGTAGAATCCAGGCATACGATTGCAGTCCCCGGTGTTTGTTGATTTGCTTCTATAAGACAGAGCCCCGTTTAAAGAATCCCAGCTGGAGATGGACATGTGTGTTTGGACAACAGGCACCTGCTCGGCGCGTGACCTATACAGGTGCACATGAAATTACATTCAAGGGAAGAAAGAAACGACAAAAAGGAAAATTGTTGTCGGGTGCTGGCCAGGCAGCTCCAACTCTCCCCCCAGAAGGAAGCACCGCCCCGTCCTGGGCTAACCTCACCATCGTGCTTATGTTTGAGCCCATTGTTGTAGCCGCTGTGTCCATCCGTCTCATTGAAGATGGGTTGTTAAAAATTTTTTTTAAAAAAAAGCCTAGTGAAATAAATGAGATAGAAGCTAAGACAAGGATCCAGATCGGGGCCGGGGGGAGGCTTCAGAAAGTTAGTGGAGAATGGGAGTAAGAGAGCTGGGAATTCTTCCACTAACTTGTTGATGCCCGCTCATAAAATCTTTGCCCGGCGGGGCCTTGAGGCCACCAGGGCACAGGATGGGCAGGCTGCTGTGGAGTAGCTAGTTCTTTTGAGGGTGACACAGCTGTGCGTCCAAGTTAAACTGGTCATTTGAACCTGGCAGAGCTGACCAAGGGCAACCTGTCACACCTTCCCTCAGAGGGGAGACGCTGTTGAACGATAAGAAAGGATTGCCCTTGGAGCAGTGGCTGTTCGGACGCCCTCAGAGCCCATTTCAGTGGAAGTCATTCCGACAGAGCTGCCCTCAGTATTGCTAGATGCGTCTTCAAGGCGCAGGTTACCTGCTCGATGGAGGGGAAGATATTAGAAGAAAGTGTACGTGTCCGGTGTTGGCTCTGTTGGACCTACGGTCACGAGGAGTCAGAACCAACCCGATGTCAACTAACAAGTGCTGTGTGCGGTGCCTGCCTTGACAGTCCTTCAGAAGGGAGCTTTGGGGGAATCATGACCAGTGGGGCGTAGGAGAAGGTTCCTAAACCAGCAGCTGGACGCTTGCTATGTTTCTTATTTCTGTTTACCTCCACCAAGTCCTTGAGTGAGTGCTGTGGAAACTGAGGCAATGGGGATAATTACATATCAAGTGGATGCTCAGCCCACAGCCCTGCCCCCCAACCAACCTAGAAGAGGAAACCCTCCATTAAAACTAGTTGTTCTTGAGTCCTGGTGGTGCGGTGGTTGTGTTCTGGGCTGCTAACCATGTGAAGTTAGCAGTTCAAAACCAGCTGTCACTCCTTGGGAGAAAGACGAGACCTTTTACTCCTGTGAAGAGTTATAGTCTTAGACACCCACAGGGCTAGTTCTGCCCTGTCCTGTATGGTTGCCACGTGTCAGAATTGACTCGATGGCAGTGAGTCTTTGGGGGGGGGGGTTTGTTTTGTTGGACTGGGGACAGCTAAGATTTCCTTGGGGACTTGGACCTGTGCCTAGAGTATGGGAGAGGCCCGTCCTGTGACAGTCCACTCTGGCCTCTGCAGAAGGAGCCTCAGAAACCGCATCCTGTTTGATACCCAAACGGCGAGTGTGCACCCCATTCTGAGAAGCAGGGCTCAGTTTGGCACACTGGTGAGAAGTTGCTTTTCTAGAAGCTATTCCGAGCACTGCATAACTCTAGATGGGTAAGATAGAGTTCCCTTCCTCACGTGAAGGACAGACCGCATCTCGCGACAGCTCGTCATGTGAGTGTGCCGACTGGCCCGCCACTGGTAACAGAGGGCACTCAGAGTCCGTTTCCAGAAGAATTTAATAACCCATAACAGGCATGGTTCGAGGGATGGTGTGTGTCCTCTAAGAAGAAACGTACTGGGGAAACTACCCAGGTATGTCTTTGAGGTTCACCCGAGAACCCCGCCCAGGCCTCTGCCCCGCTGGTGCTGAGCTTGTTCTGCGGTGGCTTGGTAGATGAGCCAGGGGAAGTGAAGGAGGAGTAAGAAGGAGCCTTGGCAAGGAGGATGGCATTACACGTGGCCACAGCATGGGCAAAGGTCCAGAGGAGGAGTTGGACACCTGAAGAGTGAGGAGCTGGACTCAGGCTGGAACTTGAAGAGAACATCCTTCTCCTCAGATGAGGCTGTGAGGAGAACATTGGAGCAGAATTGAGAGTCTCCTCTGGATCTAACTGGAATGACATGAGACAAATCAGGACTCCATGGTTTCTTCCTTAAAAGGGACTATAATCATGTTAACTGGAAGGAGGGAGGGCAGTGGTAGCTGCCACATGCCTGAACTATTGAAAACCGAACCACCACACCATAAAGCTTCACAGAGTTCAGCTGCCACACACCCCAAGTGAGGCAGTGTAACTTAGGGGAGTGTCCACTTAAGCACCGCTCTTCCGAACTTTCACCAAGTAGTTAACAGACTCATTCGGGGACAACATTAAGAAAAAGAGGTTGAGATCTTCCCTGGCTTATTTTACTGGCCCCGTTCTCATCTGATTTGGGTTGCATGGAATTAAGTATAAAAAGCATGAGTATGCCAGCCAGAAGGACTGTTCAAACTCACCAGCCACTCTGAGAGTGAAAAACTAGGCCGTGGTGTCTAGTCTTTGTTGTTGGCTTTGCTGTTATCGGTTTGCTTTGTGCATATTGTGTTTGGGTTTGTATGATTTTTCTGTATATAAAATCCAGGAGCGGCTGAGCCCCTGTGGTGTAAGTGGTTGAGTGCGGGACTGTGGCCCGCGGGCTTGGCGGTTCAAATCCAGCAGTGGCTCTCAGGAGCAGCTCTGGGTAGCTCCTATGATCACCAAAGGGCAGTGACGCGCCCCCACTCCACCCCACCACCAGAAAAAAGATCCAGGAGTGGTAGATTTATAGAGACGGGGGCATGGCAGGGGCCAATCAGGGAGAATGGAGAGCTAGCAATGGATATGAGAAGAAAATGTTCTGAAACTGTTTGGGAATTGCACAAACCTTAATATGATTAAGCATAGGGCATTTGAAGTAAAATGTTTGAAAATGATAAAACCTTAGCAATCCCATGGGGGTCGCTGGTTGCCGTAATTGGCTCGGTAGCTGTGCATTGGGTTGTACTGTGCCCCAGAAGGTGTCCATGGGTGGTACAGGTGAGTCCATTCTCAACTGCCGATCATGCTGTGTGACTTGAGTTCACATGGAGGCACCTCCAAGGGTTCCATCGATGGGCTCAAACATAGGCATCATTGTGAGGCTGGCACAGGACTGGGCAGTATTGTGCATTGAAACAGAACTTGACGCAATCGCACGTCAACCGAGGCACCTCAGAAAAGAAAGGTGTGGTGATTAGCTCCTGAAATGTCAGTTTAGCTGTCCTCTGACACACAAGGACTTACCCTGAGTTTGAATCCACCCGACTGTCAACTGGTTGGGAGAGATTGGGAATAAACTTGGGCAGGAGGAGTGGCGCTATCATAAAGGCTTGGGTTCCATGAGCTGAGAACATCCCATGGCCACGGCCAGTGAGGGTAGGCCATGAGTGAAGCACGGACTTTGGTTCTGAACCTGTGCAGAATTTGAAGTTGCCAGTAACGGAAGAAGAGGAGCAGGTGCCTAGGCAAGCGGGGGTTGGTTTGGCGTAGGGGAAGTTCCAGGTCTAGGTAAAAATCTGAGTGGAGGTATTGAGTACGGTAGCCTGAGAAGTCCATGCTTGAGATGTAGGAATGAGGTGCCACTGGTGTTGCCAATGAAGAGGGCTCTGAACTGCCCCTGGAGAGCACTCCAGACTGAAGGGGCCCCGAAGATGGAGAGGGGGTAGAGAGAGGGGGGCCGTGGAGGAGGAAAAAAATGATGGGGAAGTGACAGCCTGGTGGGCACGTGAACAAAATCACTGAGGAGGACCATCGGCCTACGTGGTGGAGGAAGATCAGCTCTGAGGTTGGATTCAGTGAAAGATGCTCACTGTTTCCCTTGACACCGGCTGTTTCCACAAGGTGCTCGGGATGGAGCCAAGTGGAAATGGGGCTAAGAGAGAGAGGTAGAGAAGGGAAACTGGAGAACGGTGACCATCCATTCTTTACAGGCCTTCTTGTGTAAAGGGGGTCAGGGAAGCCAGGCCAGAGCTGAGGGAATTGAGGCCGAGAGCGGGTTAAGAAGGGAAAAATTACAGCAAGGCTGTCTAGGGCTGGAAGTGATCCCATCAAGAGGTGACTAGGTTCAGGGTAAGCCTCCTGAAGAAATGCCCCGGAGTTGTTCAAGGCGGTGAGAGCCTAGCATACAAGGGGAGGAGTCGGTCTTGAACCTTGGACCCTTTGTCTATAGTAATAGGCAGAGTGCACAGGTATGGTTGTTGTTGTGAGGGTATATGCGGTGTAACGAGGCTTTGGAAAGTTCTTGGGAGTTCTCTCTTCCTCGTGAAGTAGAGGGCTAGATCACCTGCTGAGCGAGAGTGGGAGAAGGACGTGTTGGAGGTTTGAGGGGAAGGAGGAAGAGGTGGTTCTCCAGAAGAGTGAGTCTATGTACTAGGTCTGGGATCGGCAAACTCTTGAGACCAAAGAGCCAGTCCATCCCTCCTGACAATTTTAAAATCACTCAAGAGCTTTAAATATGTTTTTTCCAATATACAAGTGTGTATATATATGCTTTTTCAAACAAATGAAATCACCGTGATCTGAAATCATCACCTTCAAGGTTTTCAATGTGACTTCAGAGCTGCACGGTCACAATGAAAGAGCCAAGTAGGGCTTGTGAGTCAGTTTGCCCACTCCTGGCCTAGGTGATCCTCAGCATGAAGGGCACACCTGAGGGCCGTGGTGATGGATTTAAAGTGAGACCAGGCCTTATGTTTGTGTCTGCTCTCTTGCAGACAGAGTCCACAGGCAGTTGAATGTAAGCTGCATTGAGCTGGCAGGAAGGAGGTTGTGTGGGGAGGGACCATCGTGCAAGTTGGCCAAAGAGGGAAGGAAGGCTAGGAAGAGGCTGGTCAGTGGATGTAGATGGGGAGGTCTCGGGGAGAGGAAGACATTTCACCTCGGTAAGAGAAGGGGTGAACCAGAGTGCCTGAAATCCCCAAACATGGGGAGGCTGCAGGCATTGGTAAGGACTGGGATAGCATAGAACACGGAAGCATTGGGGTAAGAGGAGCGTAAAGAAAGACACTTTTGTGATGGTTTCTGCCAACAGTGGGCTCCTGTGCATCCTTGGAGTTCCTGGGGAGAGCCCAGACCATACTTGGTTCCCGTTTTCCAAATGGTCATGTCCAGGTGCCGGTAACTGAGTCAAACCCCACAGGTCACCATTCTCACACAGCTCGTCTCCCGTCCTTGTTTCATACTAACGCTGATCCTCTGCCCACAGAATGTAGAATGTCTTCAGACATGAATGTGTTCTTGGATGATCCAGAATTTGCGGATATCGTTTTGAACGCAGAGCAAGCCATAGAAGGTGGCATTTTCCCGGAGAGAATCTATCAAGGGTCAAGCGGAAGTTACTTTGTGAAGGACAGAAAGAGGGTGAGAAGTCACAGACCACCCCCTGTATTGAGCATATCTGGGGAGACGTTTACTGACACATGAAAGGATTGATCTTTCCATATATCCCATTGCCCCCACTCTCCGGGTCTGTGGGGCAACATTTGTTGCTGGGTTTCTTGTTTGTTTTTGATGAAAGCACTGTACCGATTAGAAAAAGAATGAGTTTTTTTAAGACCCCGTTCTCTTGTTCTGACATTTTATCTTCAGCACGAAGTATCAGTTAGTTGCACACTTGCAATCCGCCGACTATAGGTGCAGCACACCCAGACTTGTGTTCTCAAACTCCTCCTTACAGCAGCTTCTAACCATCCCAGCTAAGCTGAGTGGGTGGAAGTTTAAGTTTTCAAAACTCTTATCTCCAAAGTCCTGGAGCTTTTGCAATGATGAATCTTGGCCCTAGGACATTTTGTTTTGTTTCCTGGCCTTGGCCCCAGGCACGGCCAGTGGGCATTCTGAAATGTGAAGGCCCTTGAAGAGGAGGAGCCAATGATAGGAGCCAAAATCTCACTGGAGGGCAGAAAAGGGAGGTTGACACGGGACTTAGTTCCACAGAGGGTAAAAGGTTGTAATAACCCCCAACCCCTTTTTCGGTGCTTTGAGGATGACACCTGACTTACAGAGATCAGGCAGAACCATGATCACCTCACTTGATAGGCATATACTTGCTAAAATTGAAATCATCTTTTTTGAGATTGGGTCCTGAACTTTGGGTGGCTCCTGGTGTATAGGCTTCCTCACTGAGTCCTGGGGATACAGCCCTAACAAGGCCCCTGTTTCCTTAGGATATACCTTCTGGTGAAAAAACCAGGTAATATAATGTTTATAATGTGGATATTTAACAGATATGGCATAATACCACTCTGTAGCCCACTGCAGGAGTCCTTAAACATTTTAAAACTATGGCAACCCTTTCTAGGAGCCCTGGCGTAGTGGATTACGTGTTGGGCTACTAACAGCAAGGTTAGCGGTTCGAAACTGCTAGCTGCTCTTCAGGCAAAAGATGAGGCTTTCTGCTGATTTAATCTCAGAAACTCAGAGAGGGCAGCTCTGCCCAGTCCTGTCAGTTCACGATGGATCTGAATCAGCTAAATGACAGTGACATTAGGAGCAACCTTTTCCTCATTGGAAGTCCTTACTCACTGCTATCCAGATAATTCTGACTCAGCAACTCTATAGGACAGGAATGGGGGGTTTCCATAGCTAATGCTTTACAGGAATAGAAAGCCTCATCTTTCCCTTATGGAGCAGCTGGTGGTTTCAAACTGTTGACTCTGCAGTAAGCCACTTGACCACTCAGGCTGCAGTTAGAAGTCCAGTAATAGCAAATTAGGGAATCAACATTAGTCCAGTTGAAATGGATAAGGGGTCTTGGAACCCATATTCCTTCAGTGCCTCACAGAGCACAGTTTGAAAACCACTGGTGCACAGGATGCTCAATTCTAGAATCGTGAAGGGGGTAAAGGTCAACATGGACTGGGAACAGGACATTCTCCCCTGGTGGTGGTGGTGCCCCCCAATCTATGGTGGGAACAAGTAGGAAAAGATGGCTCAGGATATAACCGTTTTCTGGATGATTTTATACATCTGTTGACAATCGAATACGATTTCTCCTGTCTCCCTACAGAGAAGCATCGGTGTGTTTAAACCCAAATCAGAAGAGCCTTATGGTCACCTGAACCCCAAATGGACCAAATACATTCATAAGATCTTCTGCCCGTGCTGCTTTGGCCGAGGATGCCTCCTTCCTAACCAAGGCTACCTTTCTGAGGCCGGGGCCTACTTGGTGGACCAAAAGCTGCACCTGGGCCTTGTACCCAAAACCAGGGTAAAAAGAGGATTCGTGTTTGTTAGAAAGGGAGATAAAAGGAAAGCAAAGGGGCGGGGTGAGATAGAAGACAGAGTAAAGAGAAGCTAGCCAAAGGTAAGAAAGGGAGCGCTAGAGAGAGAAAGAAGGGTGGATGTGTGGCCACATGAGAAAGTGAAGAAAGAGAGAACAAAGAAATCCCCTGTTAATACATTTGGGGACCGAAATAAATGGTCATGTCAAAAAGGCGCCCGATTGGCTGTGGCACTAGCAGCACGGCAGAGAGAGGCGCAAAGGTTCTTGAGAAAGCGAGACATCACTTTACGCTAGGTGGGCAGGGAGAAAAGGTTCTGGATGCTGAGGATGGCTGAACCACAGGGGGACCGCTGGACCCGTTAGTGTTCATCCGTGCCCTTTTCCTTCCCTGCCTGCTGCCCTGTGGATGCAGCCGACCTTCCCCTCTTGGTGGGGGAGCCTGTAGCTGAGTCTCTTCGCTCTTGGGGGAAAGGAAAGGTCACTGATCGCTGACATCCTGCATCCGCCAGGGCCTATCTCTTGTTAGTGTGAGGACAGATGATGCTGGAAGGGGGAGACCAACCTCTCGAAAGGTGGAAACTCAGGAGTCTAGAGAGCGTGGCAGGGGCGAGAAGGCTCCCAAAGGCTCTTCTCTTCCTCTCGGCCTTTATCACTTGAGGGCTTCCTCACTGTGTTCCTTCCTAATTCGACACCACATGACGTAGGTTCTGCCACTTGTAGGCTCTACGTTGCTTTCCTGCCTCTCTCAGAAGAAAAAAAAACAACTTGGCAATGAAAGGGATGTGGAAAGCTTCCAGACCTTTCTTTTCTGGATTCTCTGGGTCTTACAGCCTTAGAGGGGTAGCCAGGAGCCTCGATGCCATAAAGGGTAATTAGGGTTACATGTTGGGCTGCTAGCAAGGTCAGCAGTTTGAACTTACCAGTCCCTCCTTGGGAGAAAGATGAGGCTTTTGTGCCCCTGTAAAGAGTTAACAGTCTGGAACCCCCCCAGGGGCATTTCTATCCTGTCCTGTAGGGTCATTGTGAGTCAGAATCAACTCTGTGGCGACGACTTGAATCAGGGTGCCTGTGCACGAATAAAGAGACTATCTGTAAATTGATGACCATTTTTCCACACTGTATTTTCCTAGGTGGTCTGGCTGGTCAGTGAGACCTTTAATTACAGTGCAATTGACCGTGCCAAGTCAAGAGGCAAAAAGTATGCGCTCGAGAAAGTGCCAAAAGTGGGTCGAAAATTTCATCGGATCGGACTCCCTCCGAAGGTAAGGTGCCCTGAGAGGCGGTCTCCAGGGGTTGGGCCTTCACTGAGCTCTGTGCTTGTGCTGGGGGGTATGGGGGTTACAGGGAAGAAAACTGCTCTTCTTGTCGTCAAGTTTATAGGGAACGAGCCCGTTGAGGGCAGTCATAAAGGGCAGTGCTGCTAGGGTGGTAAATTCTGGGAGCTCAGGGAGCCTAAAAGCAGGAACGCTGACTTAGTTTGCAAGAATGTTCCAGAAGAGGTTGACACACAGGCCTCAGGGCAGGCGGGGAATCCACTCAGTCTCTCTAGTGGTGGGCACCTGTTGTCCAACCCTCCATTTCTGTGAAATCCTTGAACCCTCCTTCAGGTGGGCGGGAAGATAAAATTAAGAAATTCAAGTCAAGTGCTTGGTACAGTGCCCAGCACTTAGTAAAGAGTTCAGCAAATGTTTACTTACTCCTCATTAGCTGTTCATCTCCCGTCACTTTCAGTAAGCCTTAGGAATGATTAACCGCTAGCTGTGGCGTAGTAGGTTGCACGTTGGGCTGCTAGCCAGAAGGTTGTCGGTTTGAAACCACCAGCCTCTCTGCCGGAGAAAGATGAGGCTTTCTGCTCACATCCAGATTCACAGTCTATACAGAAGCCCACAGGGGCAGTTCTGCTTCGTCCTACTGGGTCTTTGTGAGTCCAGGTGGACTGGATGGCAGGGAGTTTGGTCTGTTTTAAGCGAGCTGGGAACAGATCAACAGGGAAGGTATTCCAGGCAAAGGGTGTGCAGACCTAAGTGGAATCTCCTGGTTTTATGCACACACTCACACACACACACACACACACACACACACACACACACACACACTTTGACCTCTGACTTTTATTGAATTCTTGCCAGGCATCATATCTAGATAAAGGAATTTAGATACAAATTCATGAGTAACTTTTTTTTTTTAATTGTAGTTCAAGGAGGCAGGAAGTTTGAAATTGGTTAAAAAGTCTGTCTTTCCTTGGGTGTGCTGAAATTAGCATGTCCAAAGAAGACTGTAGAATTCATCTTCACCATGAGTGCCTCAGGGATTGCCTTCTGGAGGTCCTTGAAAGGTCATGCGGATGGCAAGAGGCATCATGTGTTCAGATAAGAAATCGATTCTCCTGGTGTCGATTGGGCTGTATTTCTGGCCCATTGCCCGCGGTTCGGGTTGAACTTTGCTTTCCTTGCCTGAGGAAATAATTCAGTTTTTTTTTTTTTCATGTTCACAATAGTTATTTTACTCCCTTAAGTTAGACATGTCTTCAAGGAAAGGACTATGGAAACCACTGTGCTCGCATGCATCCACCAGTCTCCTTACATTCAGTGACCCCACGGGTCAGAGCAGACCTGTCCCTCGCTTGTCCCCTTGGCTGGAATCGTCCTGGGAGTGGAGCAGATCACCAGAACTCTTCCCTCATGGAATCCTGAACCGCCAGCCTTCAGGGTGGCCTCAGAGCACTTATCCATGGAGCCGCCAGGACTCCTGAGAGACCACCAGCAAGGCTGTGACTGAGGGAGTTCTTACGGCGGAGTCTTTAATCTGCAGGGCCCAACAATCCATCCTTGTTTTTCTGTTTCTGTTGTTGTTGTTTCATGGGATACAAGACCGAACGGCAGTGTTACTAAATAACCGGGAGAGATACCCACGTTGGCTTGTACATTTTAATTTTAATGACTTTTTCAAAAATCATGTCACCTTCAGGGGGCCTGTGTTTTCTTCTCTGATTATCTTAAGATTGCCACCGTGCTCCCTGTACCCTTGACATGATTGAATTGAAAATCCAGGTATCAAAATCGCCTTCTGGGTAAATGTGGCCTGTCTAAATTAGGGTCAGACCGTCTTCGCTTCTTGTGTCTCGGTAGTTCGCTGTATCTGTAGGGGATGTGCTGCTACCAAATTAAAAGCGTGACACCCTTTGTTCTTGTACTTTCCCTTTCTAACCTGGGTTCTTACAATTATAGATTGGGTCCTTTCAGTTGTTTGTGGAAGGCTACAAGGAGGCCGAGTACTGGCTTAGGAAATTTGAAGCTGACCCCTTGCCTGAGAATATTAGAAAACAATTTCAAACACAGTTTGAAAGACTAGTTGTTTTGGATTACATCATCAGAAACACAGGTACTGCTTGCTGTTTTCTCTTTTGTCCCTTCAAATCTTGCTCGTTTTCCAAATATGTCCCACTCTTGTTAACCACATCAGAAACAGAAGCTTTTAAGGCAAAAGTCTTGGGCCCGCTTACTCTGCTCCCTCTTAGATAGAGAGAGAGGAGTGGAATTAATCCTGGACTCAAGATCTCAGTTGTAGAGAGAGACCAGTTCCCATCCCCTGAGAAGCAGGGCAATGCGGTGGCCCAGTGATTAAGTGCTCAGCTGCTGACCCTCTGTTTGCAGTTTGAAGCCACCCGTCTCTTCATGGGAGAAAGATGTGGCCGTCTGCTTATACAAGGGTTCCAAAACCAAACTCTCTACCCTCAAGTCGATTCCAGCACGCATCGACCCCTTAGGCCAGAGCTGAACCGCCTCTTTGGGTTTCCCAGGCTGTAAATCTGACGAGAGCAGAAAGCCTCACTCTTCTCCCATGGAGTGGCTGGTGGATTTGAACTGCTGATCTTGTACTTAGCAGCCTCATGACACCACCTGGGCTCCTTTATAGGCCAGAAAACCTTATGGGGCAGTCCTACCCTGCCCTGTAGGGTAAAGTGACCAGATTTTAAACGGGACATCATTGATTGGGGGTGGGAGGGAAGCTATCCTTGATTAAAATTTTGGTCTATATGGAGCAACAAAAATTTTCATAGAATGCAAAACTAGTATTGTAATATATTTATTTTAATTTTAAAACACCGCGGGATGTTGTTAAATTGTTAAAAAGGGGGACATCTGGTCACCTTACTGTAGGGTCACCAGGAGTCAGAATTGCCTCCATGACCCCTCAGGAGCAATAGCAGTTAGTTAGCATCTGCAGAATATAAATAACCGAAACTTGATTGTGTGAAAGGCTTTAGCTGCTTGTGTCAACATTGCGTAACCGTTGGAGGACTGCATAAAATGTACCAAACCTTCACTTTCTCTGCTCTTGGAAGGGAGCATTGCCACAGATATTTAAGACATTGGTTCCATACTGTGAACCTCAGGCCTAAGTCAGCAGTTCAAAAGAAAGGCGCGGCTTTCCCTTTCCATGAAGAGCGACAGTCTTGGAAACCCTTGGTAGCAGCTCAGCCCTGTACTTCGGGGGTGGGGGTGGGGGGTGGGGTCCCCCTATCAGTCAGAATTATTACCTGAAGGTCATTGAGTTTGTTTTGGGTGAGCATTCTTCAGGCTACTTCTTGAACCTCACTCCAGACCTCCCGGAGCAGACACTGTCTGTGGGGCCAGCAAGCTTTGATGTCCTGAGCTCTTAAGTAATTCTTCAGTTTGAGGACTTCCAGTCCTACAGTGTTCTTATTTATATGTGTTTCTGATCAAGCATGATATACATATGTTTTAGGTTTTACTTCTTAATAAGGTGGCCTTAGTTTAATAGTGATATGAACGTACCAGTCCTCATGTAACTGCTACACTGACTTGGGCTGAGCCAGCCCAGCGATTTCCTTAGAAAACAGGGGTCTGTGCTCTGTCTTCCAAAGGTGGAGAGAGGTTCTTTCTGTTGCAAGCCATCTTAATTAATGACTCTTGATAATCATCATGCCTGCCTCACAGGTAGATGGTTATGAATTTTGAATGAATGAATTACAACCTCTGACCGAGTATGCCTCACAATTCACTGCCATCAGTCACTGCTGCCTCACAGTGACCCAGTGTGATGGCAGAATCGACCCTCCGAGTTTCCGAGACTCTGTGCTCTTTGTGGAATTGGAAGCCCTCCCCTCTTGCAGTGGCTGGTGGTTTCGAATGGCTGATCTTGCAGCTCACACACAGCCCAGTACATAACCATGACGTGACCAGGGCACCTAAATGCTCACAAAATCTTACATAGATTAAATTAGAGCATCTAATATGATAAGAACATGCTATAAATAACCAATCTGAAGGTCTTAATAATTATGAGGTAGCTAATTTTTCCTCTTGATGCTAACACAAATGAAATTAATAGACTTTTTGTTTGTTTGTTTGTTTGTCTGTCTGTCTGTTTGAAAAGACAGGGGAAATGATAATTGGTTGATCAAATATGATAAACGTCTGGTCAGTAAAAGCATTGACAATAAGGTAAGATAATTTAAATGTATACATTTTACCTAAATTTACACACATATATAATATACATATATACACATACAAAATTGATTTCTGTAAAATCTGTTTTAAAAAGCTTTCAAATTGCTAATTGTTCACCATCATTTTCTCCACCCTTCACTTGGATCTTGGGGTTTTCTCACCTATTGTTTTCATTCCTTTGCTTATATTCCTCCCCCAGCCCCCTAATTTTTATTATCTCTGTAAAGTTACCTTTGGTATGTGTATTAGACTAAAAGAATGAGACTAGCTTAGTTCATTTTTAAAGCTGGGGAAATTTGTTACGAAGTCACCACGGTTTTTGCATTTCTATCACAGTGGCTTGTTGTCTTTTAGGACAGAATCAGTATTTTACTGACTTGTGTCTGTGAGTCTTTGAAATTCATGTGACCTCACGTGATTCCGAGAGCCCTGGTGGTTATGCGTTAAAGTCAGAAGTTCAGAACCACGGGCTGCTCTGTGGGAGAGAGCCGAGGCTATTCGCCTGAAGAGTTACAGTCTCGGTAACTCACAGGGGCACTTCCACCCGCCCTACAGAGTGGCCGTGAGCTGCCGTGGACTCAATTGGCAGTGCAGATGGGAACATGGTTCAAAATGGAATGTTTGGGTTTAACCTGCAGTTAGATCTGTTGAACTTCATATGTGTATATATATATATATATATATATATATATATATATACACACACACATACATACACACACACGTATATATACACATATATATTACTACTTATACTGGTTTTATCAATGATAAAATCCAACGGTGTCAGGGTTTAAATTGTAAGCACCTGGTTTGCAGGACGTTATGAATGACAGTGGGAGCCCACAAGCCACCTGCTGGTGAATCCCCTCTGACTGTAATCCAGGGATGTGAATTAAGTTGCCATCAGATAGACACTATTATCAATTCTGTTGTGGCAGATAAAATTAAGTGAAAGTGTAATACTGGCCATGTGCTCTCCCTTTTGACCTAGTTAAAATTTATTCTCGTTTTTAATGTCTTTGATATTTCCTGCTTTTTTCCCTCTGGTTTATCTTAATTTTTTTGGGGTGGTGGTGGTGGTGGTGGTTTATCTTAATATTGTTGTTAGTCTTTTCTATCTATCTTTAAAAATATATATCTAAAAAAAATATATATATATATATATATATATATGTTTGCTGCTTGGCGTGTATGTATGTGTGTGTGTGTGTGTGTGTGTTCTAGTATATGAAACACAGGATAAGCAAATGTTTAGGAACAATAATATAATGGCTTATTGGGCACATGGGTTGTGGCAGGGGGTGGGGGGAAGTTGGAGAGAAACAAGAAGAAAATAATGAATACAAGAAGGAAGAAAATGTTCCATAACTGATTTAGTGCTAGATGTATGCATGACTCTGAACACAACTGAACTATGGAAGTGTATGAAATATGCATTATATCACCATACAATTACTTTTAGAAAGGATCAGAGTTGAGGAATGTGAAAGGGAAAAAAAGTATTGGTTTTATCTTATATAATTTAAACTGCAGTAAGGACTTTAGGTTCATGACAGTCATGTCTGAGCACTCAGGTTGGAGGTGCAGTTATTTTTGAAAAGGTGTTCTCAGAGTAGTTTTACAAGTTTAAAACAGGCTGTAGAATTGGGGAAAATTTTAACTGGTGAAAAAAATTTCTCTAATATTTATAATCTGTATGTTCTCAAGTTGCTGCTTTGAAGCTTGTACTTTGAAGTATTGCAAGGAAACTTAAACATTTAAAATTGTACTTTGCCATTTAAAAAAGATGTAATATACTCAAGTGACATGGAATAAGCACAAAATCCTGCTGAATGAAAGGCAGTGCCTGCAATACACCCTGTCTGATTTCATGTGCTCAGGTCTGCAAAAGTGCAAGTTAATCTTTGGAGTCCGGAAACAGGGTAGAGAGGGGTGTGGACTGCAAAAGGGGCACAGGAAACTTGCCTATCAAACTGGACACTTTAATATATAGGAAACTTAGTGTATGTAAAGTACTTCTCAGTAAATTTACAATTAGAAAAAAGCGATAGAAATAAAAACACGTGGTGATTCTTGCCATGGAGGTGGGCCTGTCTGACCTCCTCTGGCATCCCTGTAGCCACAAGACAAGAAGAGTCAGACAGGTCTCCACTTCCACCTTTTGTTACGAATCTGACACCTTCCATCACTCCCCTGCCACCCGACAGCTATGCCAGGCCCACTAATTCCTTGCATCGGCCACAAAGAACATAGCCAACCCTCAAAAGCAAGGGGCAGTATTAGTGAAATCAAGAGGTTCCGCACGACATGTCAGAATCAGCACAGTCCAGAAGCTGCATTGGTCTCCTCAGCCAGCAGCCAGTCTCGCCCTTTCGGGTTCTCAGCTGGATGCTGCTGTAGCCTTT
Source organism: Nesogale talazaci (assembly GCA_004026705.1). NCBI lineage: Eukaryota > Metazoa > Chordata > Mammalia > Afrosoricida > Tenrecidae > Nesogale > Nesogale talazaci. The sequence continues at coordinate 19,140 of PVJH01005843.1, forward strand.
GCTCCCGGGTCTAGGAAGCCAGCCCCTTTGTCGCTCTGTCCCGTGGGTCCATAGTCTTGGGGCGGGCGAGGAGATGGCACCCCATAGGCTCAGCTCCGTTCTTCTGAGTCTCTGTGCCAAAGTCTCTGATGCATGTGCTCTTGGTGGACCCCACCAGGCAGGTCAGTGATCTTGAACATGCTCTTCCAAGGTCTTGGTGTTTTTTCTCCCTCTGCTCCTGCTTGAAAGCAGAAAGGGCTCATCCTTCATGCTAAGGGGTGATCCATGAAGCACTGACCAATCCCTTCTCTTTGGGGTCCATATGCACAGTCTGCTGAATCCCACCTAGTCAGTTGGTGGGAGTTAGGGAGACTTGAGGAGAAGATCCATATTAAGAAATTTTACTTCACCACAAATGACAGCGCAAAATATACCACACGCACAAAAGTACATCTCCACAGTGACTCCTAAATTTATTGCGTGATCTTTCTGAAGCAATTAAATTTAATGGAGAACTTGTTGTTGCTGTTAGTACTTTGTGGATTTTATTGAGGTGAGCTATTTGATCAAAACGGAGTGAAGTGAAGAAGTAAAATTGGTAGATAGCACCATTAAAAAAAGATTTGTTACACTCAAGTCAAATGAACCTTTACTGTGGTATGTTTAAATTAAAAGCGACCTTTTCAAAACTTGTTATTTAACTTAGGCCATGGAATAATCGCAATCAGGTGCAAATAGCATAATTAAGAAATGAAATGGATGATGTCACTGCAAAGCTGGCATAGGCTGAGGTAGAAATTTGAGCAGAACCTGACTTGAGAAGATACTGATCAAGAAAAAGCACACAATCCAGACAGTGTCACTGGCAACTTCAAAAAAGAACTGATACCAATTCTACTCATGTCATTCCAGAATAAAGTAAAGAATACTCCCCAATTTACTTTATGAAACTAGCATAACTCTTGACTTTAAAATCAGGCAAAGGCATCACTAAAAAAGAAAGTTATAGACCAATATCCCTCGTGAACATAGATTTAAAAAATTCTTGACCAAATCCTAGCCAATAGACTCCAACAACATAGCAAAAAAAAATCATACATCACGACCAAGTGGGATTCATACCACATGTGCAAGGAAAGTTGAACCAAACAAAGGAGAAGAAACACGTCATCATATAGATTGATGCATAAAATGTGTTTGACAAAATCATCATTTATTCCTGATGAAAACATTCAAAAACTAGGACTATAAGGAAAAATTCCTCATTATAATAAAGGGCATGTATACAAAAGAGTAAACATTCCTCTCAACAAAGAGAAACTGAAAGGATTTCCCTCTCAAAGGGGACTCAGGCAAGAGTGCCTTTTATCGCCGTTTCTCTTCAACATTGTACTGGAAGTCTTACTCAAATTGGCAAAAGAGTAAAATGGTATTTGCAAAAGATATGGATCTGTAAGAGAAAACCCCAAAGACTCAACAATGAAATTCTTGGAACTATTTGAAAAATTCTGCGAAGTGGCAGGATGGAGCAACGTACAAAAATCAAAATTTGGTAACACTAACAAAGAGAACTTTGAAAAGGAAACCCGGGAAGTAGTGCTATTTAAATAGCCTTCCAAAAGATGATATCCTTGGGGGTAAGTCTCACCAGAAACAAAAGAGTGATACAGGGAAAACTGTAAAACATTACAAGGGACCAAAAGAGACTGTGTAAATGGCAGGCTGTATCATGCTCTTGCACCAAAACCTTAATATTGTAAAAATATCAGTACTACCCAAAGAGAATCCTATCATGTTCTGCTATCATTCTTTTTTTTTTTTTGGGGGGGGTGGGGGGTGGGATCATGACTGCCTCTGGTGGTCGTGGGCGCTGCCCAGTGCCGCTCCTGAGAGCCGCCGCTGGATTTGAACCACCAAGCCCGCGGGCCACAGTCCCGCACTCAACCACTTACGCCACCGGGGCTCAGGCCCCGCTATCATTCTTTAGTGAGATGGAAGAACTGATCACAGTGGGACAAAATTGAGCACCGATAAGTAAGTCTACTGATCTGTAGGCAGATAGCTTTATGGTGTTTGCTGCCCAAGACTTCTTGAAATTGTTGAATAGCACCTTGAGTACTAGGATTGTGCATCATCCAAGCCATGGTATTTTCATTTGCCTCGTCCGCCTCTGAAAATTGAATTACTAAGACAACAGAATTGATGCGTTTGAATTATGGTGTTGGCATATAATATATTGAAAGTACCATAGACCGGTAAGAACAAACAAATCTCTCTTAGAAGAAGTAGAGACAGAATGCTCTTAAAAGCAGTGGTGGCAAGCCTTGATCTCACACACTTTGGACAAGTGATCAGGAGATAGCATTCCCAAGAAAGGGACTTAATGAACTGGCACAGTGACTGCGACGTGGGGCTCAAGCATTGTTTGTGAGGAAGGGTCGGGATTCGGAAGTGTTGTGCATCGGCTTTGAATCAGAACTGACCTCACAGCACCTCGCCACACGAGCAACATCAGTACCCAATCTTGACAAGGGGCTAAATGTTATTAAATAGGAAGTGACAGTTTCTTTAACAGATTGTACTGGCAAAACGGGATCTCCAGTTGCAGAAGATTGAAGCAAGACTAATTTCTCACACCATGTATAGAAAAAACGAACTCAAGATGGATCAAAAACCTAAATGTAAAGGGCTGAGCCCCGGTGGCGTAGTAGTTGTGCGCGGGACTGCAGCCCACTGGGATGGAGGTTCGATTCCAGCTCCACAGGAGCAAAGGCTGGGCCTCCTACTCCCACCACCTGAGGGCAGTGATGCCCCGCCCCCCCCCCCAAAAAAAAAAAACAACCCTAAATGTGAAATGATAAAGGTGAGCAGCTTTTAAAAATTGGGACAAATTTAGAAGCCCTAAAACATGTTGTACATACACTACCAAACACAGCTAGAAGATAAACTTTATGGCTGGGACCGCCTAAGAGTTTTACACTTATATGCACCAAAAGAATAAAAGTAGGACCCACAGATCAGGAGGCAAAAAATAAAAAATTGGCAATGACATATTGGACAAAGGACTTATTTTTAGATTTTATAGAAAAGTTCAACAGGCAAACGAGAAATAATCCAATTAAAACATGGGCAGAGGATTGGAACCACACATTTCATCAAAGATATTCAGGCAGCCAACAAACAAAGAAATGCCTGCTCTCACTAACTGTTTGACACACATCAAAGAAGAACGAGAGATCTTCTCATCCTTGCATTGATAGCAAAGTTGAGAAAAGAATGCTGGCCAGGTATGGAGACACTGGAGCCCTTACACGTTGTTAATGGTGTCATACAGTGGTGCCATCACTGGAAAATCGTGCAGTGCTCCCTCAAGAGCTGGAAATAGAAATAACATATGGCCCAGTAATAGCATGACTTAGTACTTACTATCTATCCTTGAGAAATAAGAGCCAATTATATGTATGCACACCAATATTCCAATAGGTACCATGCTAATAAATGAAGAAAAGATGGAAGTTACCAAGGATTTTGTCATGCTTGGATCTACAAATAATGCCCGTGGAAGCATCAGTCAATACCTCAGAAGACATATTTCAGCAGGTGAAGCTGCTGCCTGGGACCTCTTTAGGACATCGAAGAGTGAGAATATTACTGTACGGATTGGGCGTGCAGGCCTGAGCCATTGTATTTCCATTGCCTTGTTTGCATGTGAAAGTTGGGCATTGCACAAGCAGACTGAAGAAGAAATCAATGCATTTGAGTTGTGATGTGGGCAAAGAATAGTTCAAGTAGGGACTGCAAAAAGGTCAGACCGATCTGTCTTTGGAGTAGTACAGCCAGTGTGCTTCTTAAGAGGCAGGGATGGTGAGAGTTTGTCTTACTTATTTTGGACAAGTTATCAGGAGAGACCTGTCCCTACAGAAGGACATCATGCTTCATGATGAGGGGCTGTGAAAAACAGAAAGATCCTCAAGGAGATGACATGACACAGAGGCTGCAATCATGGGGCCCAGCACAGGAACAGAAGGGACAGCATTCAGTTGTACATAGGGTCACGTTGTGTCACGATCGACTCAGTCCCACCTAACAGCAGCACACCCGTGGTCCCAGTAGCAAAAAAATGAAGTCTACATCAACAACCTCAATGTCCACCAATGGAAGGCAGACTAAAGATACTGTATGGAATACGACACAGCAATCAAGATTAATGATGACTCTGCAAACACCTCATAGAATGTGTGAACTTAGGGGATATGCTGAGTGAAATAAGTGAATCACAAAATGATGGCTATTTTATGAGACCACTGCTGTGTCTTCCACAGCACTATATGCTTTTCAGTGGCCACACACAACTCACAGACGATGCTCACAATGGTGGGGGGTTCACGAGAGGAATTAACAGGTTACAATTCAGGCAAGGAATGCCCTGGCTACAGTTGTGCAGTCGTGACAATAGCTTCTCTGCTGTGCCCTCAGCCTCTCGACGTGGCTTATGCCCCGTTATAAAACTCGTTGGAGGCACGCCAGTCTTCCAAACGCTGGACTCCACGCCAGCTCTGAGGTTAGCAAACCTGGCTTCCTCAGTGCCTTGAGACACCTCGCTCAACAAGCCAGCCTCCTACCTCAGCTCTGTCCCAAAGCTCTGGCTCCTGCCTCTGCTCTTGCTGCACCTCAGACCCTCCTCTGGCATCATAACTGTCTCCTCGATCAAGGAAGTCCAGTGTTCACAGATCTCAGGGTCCAAAACTCACGCTCCCCTGCTCGCTCTCCTGACTTGCTGGTAGTGAGATTCGCCCATTCCAGCTTCATCCCCCGGCAGGATGGCAAGCACAATGAACCCTGTGAACACTCGCTGTCCGCTGAAACACAGCAGTGTCTTCTCCCACCTTCTTACCCAGCCCTAGGAGGCAAATGAAGATCATTCGGTGGAGAACTTCAAAGGCTGTGGTCAGAAGAACCGTATTAAATATTTCACTGGATTGCACCACAGTGATGAAACATTAAGAAAAGGTTTTCACACCGGCAGAAATCTTCTTTGATGGCTAATAAGGGTAGCCACCACATGGAACATAGAACATAGAACTTATTAACTATGGTGCAGGGGAGGGGGAAAAAAGGAAAAGACACAATTCTACAGGAAAAAGTAATGGCAGCAACCTGTCTTTAAATAATGTATGTCTCTGCTCCTGAAGCCTTTGTTTCTGCTACAGAAAACAGTCGCGTGGATATCTTGAGATTCTCCTCGACTTTGGTTACATGTGGTTAGGGGCTCTGAGTGATTTTATAAGCATTTTATGTGTGGCGTGATATTTATGTGGAAGCTCACTGCACCGATCAAGTTGTCACTGAATCAGAATCCATTTGATGGCGGTGGGGTTTTGTGGTGGTGGTGTTTTATGGGAGGGGGCGGGTGGAGTTTAGGAAGAAAGGGTAGATTATAGGATCATTTTGCTAACTTGAGATCATGAAAGTACCAGCATTTTGCAAATATAATTTAAGCATAGACTAGCCACACATCCCTTTTTATGCCTTAGTATCATACCCAGGTCCTATTCTCCAAAGTAGAAAATTGTAAATATAAATATCTGTACACTGTGTTTATAAATTCTCAGCAACTTTTAAGAGACTCTCTTTCCTTCACACTCAAGGTGAATTCACACTCAATATGGCATCTTTATTTTTATAGGCTCAGAGTGAATGTGCCCATGGTTTGTTGCTTGTTGTTTTGTTTTAGCCTATGGAAATATTCATCTATATTCTTTAACAAACAGGCCCCCTTTCTTCCTTTTAGGAAGCTGATAAAGAACTATTTGTCAAGATAGCTGCAATTGATAATGGTCTGGCTTTTCCTTTTAAACATCCCGATGAGTGGAGAGCATGTAAGTTTCTTAGAACCTTCCAGAAATTTCATAGTTACCCCTTTCCAGGGCGGAAAGGAAACCATATTATGGCTATCTATCCCATTGGCAGAGGAAGAACTGGGTGGGTGGAGCATAATCCTCCATCCGGGTACTCTGCCAGGAAGGAGGGATGCAAAGAAACACATTTATATTCTGTACTTAACTCCCTCGCCCCTCATTGTTATAAAATCATAGAAATGTTCATTAAACAAGAACATCAAAATGAGGAGCTATTGTTTCTGAACATATCCTCCCTCTAGGTCTATCCGCTTCTGAAGACTGTTTTCTTGCCCTTTCCCACAAAATGTAAAGTCCTCGGTTTCCACCAGGTCAAATGGCTACATCCTCCAGGGATACAAATCATATTGTTTTGCAATGTTCTTCGGGTTTGGGGAACCAAAAGCAAGTCAAAGGGGCAAGATGAGGGCTACTAGCATGCGTGCAGCAAAGATTTCCCAGTGAAATTCCCTTAGAACAGCCCTTGTTCTCCTGGAAGAATAAATGGTCGTGTTGGGGGTAGAGGTGGGATGGCAGTGGGGGAAGCCCCCAGGCAACTTTCCGGCCCTTTTTGTCACCCATGCGGTTTTCCATTTTCTGAAAATGTCTTTCCAGTCAGCCCCTGGCATCGGAAGCCACCATCAAATCAAAAGCCACTAAATTGGATTGAACCCGTGTTTTTCTCCGCGGGTCTTTGGCTCTGGTGCACATAGGACCGCCGCTGTGGCTGGGAACTGACTGGCCAGCCCCTCCCAAGAACAACCCCATCCCCGATGACCATGTCCGGTGGTGGTTTTCAGCCCTGTCCTACTTTTGTACAAGGAGTTTAGTACTTTCCAGGTTCTAAAGCACATACAACGTGCACAAATGACCGGGTTTCGTATTGCGACACAACTGCACATTGACACAGGGGGTAGAGCTCACCTGCTGAAGCACTTGCCCCGCCTCACTCTTCCTGCCCACCGGCCACTTCCTTCCTGAGCAGGCCTTTACCTGCCTTCTCCACCTCTTCTGTGGTTGTGGGTCGAGGTTTTCATGCATCTAAGGGCGCGCCATTTTAGAAAGGATTTTCCGTAAAACATGGGATCGTGAGTTTTTAGATGGATGACTGTGCAAGCACACATAACAATGCTCAAATAATTCAAAGAGAAGATCTGCTCTAGATCTGCTCTAGAAGTAATTGGGGGTTAAATGAAATGATGTCTGGAATTTGCCTTAGAATCCGAACAGAAGCGGTGGGAAAACCCAAAGGGATAGAGGAAGAAAATTTAACAAAATTTAAAAATCACCTGAATCGGTTATTGGGAATATGGAAGTGTGTTGCACTTATTTTCTCGCTTTTGTGTATGTTTGAAATAGTGGTCATACATTTTTTTTTTAATTTTATTGGGGGCTCTTACAGCTACTACAACATTCAGTACATCATTTGTATCAAGCACATTTGCACACATATTTCCACATACATTTCCCAATATTTTCCACTTGAGCCCTTGATACAAGCTCCTTTAAAAAAAAAAACCCTCCCCTTTCCCTCCTCCCCCTTTTTAAAAAAATTAATCATTTTATTGGGGGGGCCCCTACAACTCCCATCACAATCCCTAACAACATCAGTTGTATTCAGGCCACTTTTACACACCCATTGCCATCATCACTCTCAAAACATTCTCCCTCCCTCCAGGCCCCCATTATCTGCTCCCTATATTACCCTTCCTCCCCACCTTCCCCTTGATCCCTTAGTAATTTACAAATTATTTTTTCATCCTGTACACTGTACATTTTTCATCCTGTACATTTTTTAAAGATTTCAGGTAAAAACCAGACCCTGTTAACTTCCGAGTAAATACAGGAGGCGATAACCTCATTTTCCTCCCAAAGAGAGGCAGGTGTATGGGCTTTGAACTACCAACCTTGAGGTTAGCGGCCTAAGGCATAACCCACAGCACCACCAGAACCCCAGCTTCTCTTTATTTCCTGCTGTTCATTAATAGGCTTTTGTGTTGTTGACACTGCCCGGAGTTTTTCTGTCATTAAACACTGACTTTTTCAGTTCTACCAATTTTCTTGCTTTTTCAGAGCAATTCCTTGTGATTTTATTGATCCGCTTTTCCATTTTCTGGTTTCAGTTTCACTAATTGATGCTTTGATCTTCCTTCTATTAGTAGGTTTCTTCTATTAAGCTTTCTCCTGTGGGTGCACACTCACGTACCCATGCCCCTGGGACATCGCTTTGGCTACACTGCATGCTGGATTGCTGCCGATCCATTGGTGGGCTTACTTAGCCAGCCTTTCTTTCTCCTCCTCACCAGGAGCACTGGGCTTCCTGTGATTTTTAAATGTCTCGGTTCCTTGATTTTCCTCCCTCTCTCTCCTGAAACCCTTTGTTACATTTCCTTTGGAACCCATTGTGATCTTTGGACATGCCCTCGGTCGCATCTGCGTTTTGAAATAGATTTTTTTGCCATGTGAACGCAGCAGGGGCTCAACTAGAAGAGCCTGCTTGAGTTGTTGGTATCCAAGAAACTGGGAATCAAGAGTTGAGAAACACATCGTGACGTTGAGGCTGAGAAATAAGGGCTGTTCTTTTATGGGGTTGGCCCGGGGGAGGGAGACGGCATCACAGCTTTAAGGAGAGGTGGGGAGAAAGGAAGGGCATCCTTCACCATGGACTGTGCATCTTCCACCATGTGAAGGTAGATGAGCAGTGGGGAGAAGGGGAGAGACTGCCCTCATCTCGCCCCTTCGGCTTGCCCATTTCCCCAAAACTTAGAATCTCTGTTGGGATGCCTGTGATTGGAAGCCCCCTCCTTCCTTGCAGAGATATAGACACACATTCTTGCCAACTCATTCTAGTAGGAGCACTGAATCCATGGCCTGGCCTTCTCGAGAGAGGGAGCAGTCACAGCTCTTTAATCTCCTCAAGCCACTCACCTGCTTCTCAACTTGTGATGGACTATGTTAGACCATCTTCTGCCTCCAAATGGGCAGTCAGTTTGTAATGATGTGGACCTGAGGGGGGGCGGGCAGGGGAGGGAGGAGAGGGAGAGAGATTGGTGAGAAGACCCCAGCCATGGTATTTGAACATACTGGACCTGTGAACAAACTAAAGGCAGTCCTCAGTTTCCAAACCCAGGAGCCAGATGGATCCCTGTGTTAATCCTGGGAGACTAGAGAAACAAATTCATAAACATTCATATGTGTATAAGAAAGAGTTTTATATACAAGAGCAAATGAACATTAGGAAAACATCCCAATCCAGTCCAAGGTCTTAAGTCCGATATTAGCCCATATGTCCGATACGAGTCTATAAAGTCTTCTTCAGACTCATGAAACACATGCAGCGACGCGGAATGCAAGATGATCAAAAGCCCAGATGGGTAGACTGTCTTTGGATCCAGTGGTGTTGTAAACATCTCAGTGCTGGTGGGGGTTTCCACGTGGCTCCTCCGGCTTCAGAGGCCTGAAGCATTCATGTGTCTTGTCCGGCTCAGAGCCCTAGGGTAGCTCTGTGTGACTTCTCTGGAATGTCTCGCACGAAGTAAGTCTTGTCAGTAGAAAGACTCCAAGGAAGTGAGCTGAGAGAGACCAGTGTCTCTGCCTCCAAATTGGAATTGACCACATTTCCCAGAATTCTCAGGAGAAGGCCACGCCCACACAAAGGTCTCATTGGCTATCTCCAGATTGACGGGGTAGACTCCATCCCACACTCTTAATCCCCAAAGGGACACCAGATTAGGTGACTGCCACAATCCACAAAAATGTTTTCTGATAATGACTGATGGCCCAAACTTGCCCTCGTTACTATCTAAAACTCAGAAATGAAAATGGTTTGGGTAACGACTTACTGCACCTTACCATCTGACACCATTACACTCTCACCGTCCCTACTTGCAGCTGAATTGTTGGGATGGTCAAGGAGAGCTGATTCCGATATCGTCTCTTCCTCCTCTGGTTTTTGGTTTGGGGAGGGGCGGAGAGCAGGCGAACCTAGGAGCTGTAGAAAGAAACCGCGCATCTGTTTGTCCTAATTAAATCTTTTCCTCCCTCTGAGTAGAATGTGTTTTTCCTCTCCATTAGATCCATTTCACTGGGCGTGGCTTCCTCAAGCCAAAATTCCTTTTTCTGAAGAAACAAAAAACTTGGTTCTGCCCTGCATTTCGGACATGAATTTTGTGCAGGATTTATGTGAAGACCTTTATGAACTTTTTAAGGTAAACCATAGATGTAACCGTTACATAGACTGAAAGAAATCTGAGCTAGGAAAATTTCTCACAAGAGCCGATTTTATAATTTGCTGTTTCTGGGCCTGCTGCCCATCATCACATGGAGCGGGAAGTCTTGCTTGCCAGGAGCATACATTCGGAAAGCTCCGCTTGTTCCCCTTCTTGTTTGACGTGAAAATCCATTAAGATGTGGGGCAGCTGTTTTCTCCGACACTGGGTTTTCCCATAATTCCCTTTTCCAGTCATAATACGTCTGCAGGCAATCAGTTGTCTTACAAAATGCCAACTCACTGTCCAGAAAGTGTCCTTCAATCCACTTGTACCATAGGTTGTAGAATAAATCAACTATCCTGGTGACTCTCAGACATCACTTACTAAAAGGATATCAGCGCTAAAAACGCATTTCTCATGCTATTTTCTCAATTGGGAAAGGTGGGTTAGGAATGGCTAGTGTGCTAAGTTGAAGAGTATTTAAATTCTTGTTTCGGAAATCTTGGTATGACCTTGTAATCTTTGGAATGACCTTGTAAATTTTTTCTCCCCCGTTCTGTGATAGACTGACAGAGGGTTCGACAAGACCACCTTCGAGAATCAGATGTCTGTGATGAGGGGGCAGGTAGGCCACCCTTCGCTGAGCCTGTCCCTTGAGAGACAATAACCAGTTCCTTCCATTGTGACCAAACAGAAACCAATGGCGCCGCCTGAGAGTCCATTTTGACTCACAGTGCCCCTCTAGAAAAGAGTAGAACTGCCCTGTGGGTTTCCAACGTGGCCACTTTTTACAGCAGTTGAAAGCCTCCCCTTTTTCTCCCTTGGAGTGGCTGGTGGTTTTGAACTGCTGACCTTGGGGTCAGTAACTCAGCTTGGTTCTTCAAACACCAGTAACAGTCAGGGACTGCTGCTGCTTGCAAAGATTTGCTTCCAGAGAGTGCTTAGTACCAAGAGCTGCGCCTGCCCAGGATCATGAAGTCTATTAATGCACTTGGCTTTCTGTTGAAACTTGTATGCGCATCACTATTAAATTTTTTTCCAAACCAATGAAATGCATAGCATGCATATTTTACGTAGTACCAAATACCTGAAGAGAGAGCGTCTTAGCTCTAAAACCCTTAACAAGGAACCATTAAACTTTTATTTTCTCTGAGCCGACAGAATAGGCTCTAAGCTGGTTATTGAGTGTGCATAATCCTTATTGATGTTCAGGTAGAAATTCAAAGTTTCTTTTCTTATGGAAATGTACGATAGAGATGTTTTCCTCTTTAGAAGCAAGCTTTTAAGTTAAACTATATTTTCATTGGCTACTTCCAGTTCTCTAAGTTGCTCTGGGTTCTCTGGAGCTGCAAAACCAGGACACTTCTGTGTCTGCAGAGAGAAGTTCCTCTCAAGGAAGGGATTGATATCATGGGCAGCCCCAGGCCGGCTGACTTCTGTGAATCCCATGTAGGTCTGATGGCCCTTGCCAACTCACAAGGTGGCCCAAGAGAACCAAGGCACAGGCAGCAGGAGGCCGGGCCTGGCAGCAGCCATGATGGAACACAGGCCAGGCGAGGCTGGACAGTGACAGATGCCGCGCTCATATCAGCATGAAAGGAGGGCAAACGACCCTCCCCGCCCCCCCCCCCCTCTTCCCGCCATGGAGCTCACTTCTCCCTGGAGCATGTGTGCCACACCCCCAAGGAGGCATGGTTGATGCCGGGAAGCTGGACTGCGCAGGCAGGGAGCCCCCCTGTCACAGTGCAACACCCAGCCAGGTAATGGTCACGCCTGCAGCCTGAGATTGCGCAGCACTCTGACTCCCTCCTGTCCTTTGCCCTTACTTAGTGGTCACGTGTATGGACCCTCACTCCTCCCCCCCTCCCCTTGGTAACAGAGAATGTGTGTCATCATGTCCCCAGACCCTGAAGCCCAGGGCCCAGTAGTGTACTGATTGAATGACTTGCTCTGGCGGGTACTCAGTTAAAACCAGACAGAGTGGACCTCAAGATCTGAGTGGGCTGTTTGTCAAATGGAACTTGCAGAGCCACTCCCTTTGCCCTGTTCCTGGACCCAGGCGCATCCTAGCATACTTCAGAGTTACCAACTAGCAAAAGGTATTTCTAATTATATGCATGTAGCTCTGTGTAAATATATGCATATCCACCCCAGAGTCTACTGCCGTCCAGTTGAGTCCGGTTCACAATGGCCCTTTTAGACAAAACAGAACCAACTGTCGCACAGGCTTTCTGTGCATTGACAGAAGTCGGCAGCCACGTCTTTCTCTCGCAGAGTCATCAAACTCCCCAACCCCACTGCCATCAATGCCATGCTGACTCATAGTGAGTCTCTGTGGGTTTCTGAGACTGTAGCTCCTCACGGAGTGGAAAGCCCCGTTCTGCTCCCGAGGATTGGCCGGTGGTTTCGAACTGCTGACCTGGTAGCTGTAATCTTGTCGTGGAACCGCCACAGCAGCAAAGTTACTGCAGTGCAACCAGTGGGTTCAAGTGGCTAAGCTGTGTGTTAGCAGCCAAGTGCTTAACCAGAGTTCCTTAAACACACACACACACACACACACACACACACGGGCTTCAACAAGCGTGTAGGAAAATCCCATATAATCTCATTTTCCCACGAACATACACACTTGCTGCAGGTATTTCTCATTGCCTTCTCAGCTGTTCTTAAAGAAATTGGACAGAATTGCAGTTCTGAGTGAGTGATTTTGACAGTAATAATAATAGTAATGTCTGTGAAGGGCAACACTGTGCCTCTCTCTGCTCTCCTCTCCCCACAGATCTTAAACCTCACGCAGGCGCTGAGGGACGGGAAGAGTCCTTTGCAGCTGGTGCAGATGCCCCGGGTGATCGTGGAACGAAGCAAAGGCGGCGGGCAGGGGCGCATAGTCCACCTGGGCAGCTCATTCACGCAGACCGTCCACTGCCGGAAGCCTTTTTTTACCTCCTGGTAGCAGATGTAAGAGTGATGAGAGGAACAGACTTTATCTCTGGGTTGGCCTTATTGTGTGCACACATTTCAGTGAAGTAGATATGCTCCTGAGAGTGCCCATTGCCAAAACCTCAAGTAATTTAAAAAGGTTTATAGTTGAATGTAATCAGATGTTTACAGTGTGTGTGAGTGTGTGTGTGTGTGTGTGTGTGTGTGTATGCGTGTGTGTCTCCAAATAATAAATTTCTCTTTCAGGGAAGATGTGATTTATCTCCTATAATTGTATTTTTGTAGGAAAAAAGAAAAGTGTACTTTATGTCGCTGATGTTATTTGCAAAGGTCATTTCATTGTTGTCTCATGCGGGACTGAGTCTAATTACTTCAGCATTCCAAGACGATACATAAGGTTATTTGAACAACTAACTTTTTTACATCCTCTGTAAGCATTTGCGAGAACATGGCCTTTGAGAATGAAAGTGCCTCCGTTGGAACCTGCTCGGTTGACCTTGAACAGGGTAGTTGCTAGAAAACCAGGCTGGAGGACAGCAAGGCTGCCTTAGTGCCAACAGCTGCTATTGTGCAAGGTGAATCAGCGGCCCTCGAGAGGACCAGAAAATGACAGCTTGTTCGGTACCAGGAGGCCATTCTCTTGTTCTGTACCTTAGACTATTTCTGGTTAACTATTTTGTGGTAGGTGGGGGCAGGGGGTAGGCAATGATCCGACTCGCCCCCATTTTTTGAAAGGAAATGCTCAACTGGCAGTTGAGGGGATGATGTGATATGAGGATCAGTCGCCAGTTTTTTTAAATTCCAAAATAACCAACATGACACACACACACACACACACACACACACACCACCTACCTTTGTGATTTTTGCAGAGGATTCGATACTTGGTCAATTCGTACTTCAGAGTACTGATCCTGATCCGGCAGGTAGTTCCTCAGTCAGTAGAGCGCTTCGCGGAGAAGGAAGCTTTGGGGATTGCATTTTGGGGCCAGCATGTAAGCTCTTAGCAATAAGAGCAGCTGGACAGCGTACTGCTGAACTGGTAGTTCAGTTGCCATCAATTTCAGATGAAAACCCCCCCACACACCCCAAATCGGAGGAGACCAACTGTGGTGGAGGTCACCTTAACATCATCCGTATGTGTCGGATTTATGATGGTGTGTCATTTTGAAGATCAGGATGCATGCTGCAATACACGCCCGTGAGAACCTGGGCTCAAGAGAATCTGAAGTGTTGCCTCCTTTGGACTCAAATGGCATCACCACATGAACGAGCGTGGACACTGTGCCCTTGGCCATTTGTTCTGTAAGCTTGCTGATGGGCATTCTTTTTGCTGAGGCCATCTCCCCCCCCCCAAAAAAAATTAAATATGGTTGTGTAATAAGTACTCGCTGATGGTTCCGTTGGGGTAGAAGCCAGCTCTTGAATTCTCTTGTAGTCTTTCTCTTGGTCTCCTTCCACACATGGAAGGAGGTGGTGGCAGAAGCCCTGCCCCCTCTCCTCCCTTTACAGGCGCCTAACCCACCCCCACCCCCACCCCCACCCCCGATTTCCAGATGGCAGGAAACGGACAGGAGAGGCAGGAGATGCAGAAGGAAAGTACTGGGTGGCAGATCCGATCCATGTTGGGGACTCATGTATGGTGGAAACGTCAAAGCGTTCACGAGAACAACCCATCATCTCTCTAGTCCATCTGCCCATGAACTTTCTGAAGGCCCTGCTCCCCTGTTGTCTTAAAGGAACTCCTCAGGGGCAGGGGTGTGGGTTTGGCTTGCAGAAACCCTTGTTGCATTTTTAATCCTCCCCCTCTCCACTGTTTTGAGAGAGGCTGCACGATATTCATTTTGATCCTCGAAAACTTGGCAGATGGCTGCCTTGTCTGACCCTGAGATGAACTGGTAGAGAAGGTGTGCCCACCAGGCAAGAAATGTGAAGAAAGGCCGGGTTGCTTAAGATCTGACCACAAGTCAGAGTGCTTCGCTTGTGTTTTGCAAACTTGGACCAATGTCATTCTAAATTATTTAAATCGTGTGTTGATTCACCCCCCCCCTTCCCTTAATGAGTGTATTTATTTGCAATATCAGAGTAAGCTGCTGGTAATAAAAATCATTATCTCAAGGTGAGATTCCCCTGCGTGAGGCTGTAAGTTGCCTATGTGAAATGTTGTGAGCACACTTTACCTTTGTAAATGAGGCCAGGTTGACCCCCCTTCTCTTGCCCTTCCTAAGGCGCTGGTGCAGCTTAATCCTTTATCATTCCAAAAGCCAGATTTCATGGAATTTTTCTCACTGAAGTTTTTTTTTTTTACCTCCCAGTTTTTTATTAATGATTTGCTGCCTTATCACCCCTCCCCTTCACCCCACCCCAATGTGTCAACAGTTGAAGACTGTTTGTGGAAACATGGTTTGCAGACTTGAAGACACTTTTTTGGATTTTTTTAAGTACTGTACAAATGGAATTAAAACCTTGTTTTAAAAAAACAATACCCTAACTAGACTGCCATGTTCTTTGATAAACTGCCATCTTCGAGCCTCCTGTAGTGAGACACCAAGAGCTGGGCACCGAGAGCTCTGTTTGAGGGACTACTGTTAGCCCCCAGAGTTGCCTGGGCACCTCCGCGTTGCCAAGCCTCTCTTCCGGTTCGCTGGGGGCAGAACCAAGTTCTGCCCGGCCAATGAGAAAAGTGTCCGAGTGACAGCGTGGTCCCTCAGGCGGGGCAGTGACACCCCCGAGGGGCTGCCCTCTTGCCATCCCATCCGACCATGGGCAGAAACTGCAGGATGGAAGCTGGGCCCCCGAGTTGCTGTTTGGAGAGCTTCTAGGCCAGCCCCGTGATGCCATCTGCGGGGAACTTGAGCAAGGGCTGCTCCGGCCCAGCCACGAAAATCCTGAATTTCTGAGGCAGAGTCAGCCCGACCCTGCCTAGTAGGGTGAAAAGTGGAGAAATCTAGGTTTTAAAGCGCCATGTTCCCAGACCAGTCAAGTGGTCGGATGGCAGCGGGCGTGATGTGATTTTTTTTTTTAATCTTCCCCAAACCCACCAAGAACTAGAACAGCAAAAGACAAAGGCCCTGGGACTGCTACCTTCCCTTTAAGACAGCTGCAAAAGTCACAGGGCGTCTCAGGGAGGGGCAAATATAAAGGACGATAAGGAGGGGGAGGGGGCACCTGGTGATCAGAAGGACCAAAGATCCCGTTTACCCATGCATAGTGGGCCCCCAAAGCAGGAGCCCCCGGTTGAGAGCCCCAAGCAGGCATTGGTAGATCCCCAAACCCCTTCAAGGCTGAGTGAGGTCTAGCCAGCGTCCATCGGCAGCACCTAATGGACCTGCAGAGAAGTATGCGAGAGAGCTCCTCGCAGGTAGCCCTCAGTGTTCTCAGACCGACATTGTTAATCATGAAACCCCCTGCCAGCAAGCTGATTCTGCCTCGGAGTAGCCAGCTCTCTGTTCCCAGACATGTTCAACATCTCAGAAACCTAAAGGACCAGTTCTACCCCATCCTGTAGGGTCACCGGGAGCCAGAAGGGATTCCGTGCAAGGAGGGAGGACAGCAGATCTGCCCTGTGGGATTTCTAAGATAATAAACAGTTGTGAAAGCAGAATGCCCCACCATTCTCCCAAGGAGCATATGGTGGCCTCAAACCACTGGCCTACAGTTCAAAACACTAACCACTACAGTTCCAGGTAACCTTCATTAGTCATTGGGAAACAAACAAAAGCCATAATGAGTAGTTGAACACACTCCTGTCCTACCACCCAGCCATTCGACCTCGTAGGGTTTGCCCAGCATGAAAGCTAGCCTCCACATAGACTTGTGCCTGTTGGTAGGTGCCCTCAAACTCCGCCTCACAGTGGCACTACACACAGCAAACAGAACTACACAGCCCTGAGCCATCTTCACAATTGTTACGTTCAAACCCATTGATGGCAGCCACTGCATCCCGGGTCTTCCTCTTTCTTGCCAAGGACCTTCCGTAGGGGGCAAAGCATGATGTCCTTTTCCAGGGACATAACTGCTATTTAAAAAAACCCAGATGTGAAATGGCCCAAATGCCCTTCCACAGGTAAAAGGATCAGCAACATGCCCAATATATCCAGACACTCAGAAAGAGCGACCGTCAATGATCCTAAAAGCATGCTGATTCCAGACCAAAGGCAGACCCAGACCGGAGGGTTCCACCAGAATGCAAGTCTCTCAACTTAAAATGAATCTCCTGTCATAGTAGGCAGTGGAGTGGCTGCCTGGGGCCCGAGGTGGGTTGAGGGATGGATGGCAAGGAGGGAACTTGTGAGAGGGTGGTAGTATTCGATCTCTTGGCACTCAGGCCGTTTTACAGATGAATACACTTGTCAAGACTGGTCCAATTTCACCACATTGGCCAATTCTTCCTGAAGCAATAAATAACAAATCCCCATCGTATATCTATCACATTAGGGGAAAACTGTAAGTCTGGAAACCGGTGCCAATGTTTTGGAGAGAAATACTTGCAAAAGTTCAAGATAGAAATCCCCTGCTGTTGAAATGGCCCAAGAAGAGAGACCCTCCAGGGTGTTCAAGGCTGTGGCATTTACGATACTGGAAGATTAGGAACCATTTAAATAACTGTCAGCAGGAAAATGAACATGTCAACTGTGGTAGACTCAAATGTAGAAGATTAGAGCAGGTGTCCTGGTGGCGCTGTGCCTGTTAACCACAAAGTCAGTGGCTCAGACCGATCAGCTGCTTCCAGGGCAAAAGAGGAGGCTGGCTATTCCTATAAAGATTCACAGCATGAACTTGACACAGCACAGAATCGACTCCCTGTGGCAGTGGGCTTGGGATAGAGCAGTGAAGAGAAGCCACATGTATACACAGATATCAAAACCATATTAAGGCCTCAAATGTATACACATATCAAAACCATATTAAGGTCTCAAATGTATACACAGATATCAAAACCCATATTAAGGTCTCAAATGTATATACATATCAAAACCATAATAAAGTCTCAAATGCATACACAGATATCAAAACCATATTAAGGCCTCAAATGTATACACATCAAAACCATATTAAGGTCTCAAATGTATACACAAATATCAAAACCATATTAAGGTCTCAAATGTATACAGATATCAAAACCATATTAAAGTCAAATGTATACACATATCAAAACCCATATTAAGGTCTCAAATGTATACAGATATCAAAACCCATATTAAGGAAGCACATACATATACACAGATCACTTGTGTACATACAGTCCTTTAAAATGCCAATCTATTTTATACGGATAGAAATTCGAACGGGAATGGTTTCCACCCGGGAAGTGAATTGCCTGAAGGTGGAGGAGCAAGACAGCTCACAGCACACAAAGCCCTCTTTTCAAATACAATACATTCATTTCTTCAAGCAAAGCAATCCGAAGTCAGCATGACTAGAAGTTCACATTTGTTAAAATCTGGGTGGCAGGTAAGTTTACACAGATTGTCACCTCCTACATGTTCAACTGCAGCGACACAAGAGAAAACTTCACGGGTACTACTTTGATTTTTCCATGGATTTTCTGGCTTCGGGGGGCAGTCTACTTTTCTGCTCAATGCAGGGTCCAACTTTCATAGGTTTTACTGGACAGTAAGTCCCAGGATTATGAGGTGTCTCGCTTCTGGATGACTTATCCTTGCCCTGGAATGTGTAAATCTGCCATCACTTTGGAACAACAGCACCAACCCCCTAATCCTAAAATCCAAACTCCCCGCCTTTGGATCCATTCCAACTGAGGGTAACTACATAGAGACATAGAGTGTCTCTAATGCCTTTAAAGATGGCTGGTCTCAACTGCCTCCGAGTGCCTTCTGGGTTTGAACCACCAACCTTGCATTGAGCATTCTAACACCCACTTCACTAAACCAACCCTCCGCACAAGTAATTCATCTCAAGCATGTACAGTTTTCAAACCATTGAAATGAGTTCAAGACTTCTTTACACTAACCAAACACACACACACACACACACACACAAACACACATTGCTGTCAAATAGAGTCCAATTCATGCTCTAAAAGGATGGGATAGAACTCCTTTGCATTTCGGACTCTAATTCAACAAGCCCTGGGAGCACGCACTGGACTGTTTCAGGAAGTGTAGAAGACGGCTACTTGGCTAACTGACTGGAAGAGACTCATATTTGTACTCATTCCAGAGAAAGGTGACCCAACAGAATGCTCAAACTATAGAACAATCTCATTAATATCTCGTGCAAGTAAATATTTCCTGATCCAATGGCAGGTGCAGCAACACACTGACAGGAAGCTGCCAGAAATTCAAGCCATATTCACGGGAGGATGCGGAACAAGGGATAGTATCACTGATGTCAGGTGGATCTTGGCTGACAGCAGAGGATCCAGGAGAGCTGCTTGCTTGTGTTTTGTTGACTATGCCAAAGCTTCCGACTGTGTGCACCATAACAAATTATGGATAGCCTTGAGAAGAGTGAGGATTCATTGAGGGACCTTCCTCTTTTTCGCTGCCCTCTATTTTACCAGGCTTGAAGTCCTTCTCCAGGGACTGGTCTCTGCTGACAACATGTTAGACGAATTCTCACCACCCTGCCTCTAAGGCGCACTCTGGCTGTACTGTTTGTGGAAAGTGTAGCGCAGAGACCATTTTTTACAGACTTGGGATCCCACTGCGCCCATGCGTCCGTGTGTGTGTGTGTGTGTGTGTGTGTGTGTGTGTGTGGCTCTGGCTTAGACTTGCAGGTTTTCATGAAATAGATGTGCATCCACGGTGATGGGTCAGTGCATCTAGCCCTAGCCTTCATGTTTTGGATGGCCTGTCACTGATCGGGTCAACGCAGGGGTGAGTTGAAAGAGCCCCTGAGCACCCTGGGTAATGGCAGGAGAGCGTTGGTTCAAACCTGACTCGCTGATAAACAGAGCTGGATTTCACAAGGTGTTTGTTCAGAGATGCCACGCTCCTTCCAGGCTCCTGAAATACAAGCCTGGCAGTCAAGGCGGCTGCATCTGCCCGCACATCCCTTCCTGTTTTCTTTCTTTTCTTTTTTACAATCACCTGGAGACATTGTGCACATGACTTCAAAAAAGAAGCTACAATACCAGGGGGTATTTGAATTTCAATGCGACACAGGTTATCTCATGCCACATAACTCTGTGGGCTGTTTACATAAGAGGTGTGTATGTATGTTCATGATTTCCATTTGTGTTTCTTTTCTGTCCAATGGTTTTGAGGCAACTTTCCTTGGTGCTTGTGGACATGGAGGTTGGTCCTTAGAGCAGCAAACCCTCCACAGCCTCCCCCGGAGTTCCTCTCTCCCAGAATCCTTCCACAGTTCTCAGTGCAGCAAGGAAGCCCTTCTCTACCCGGGCACAGCCAGGGCCAAGGGTTCAGACAGACCACTCGGGCGGGCGGGCAATTCCCACGTGCCTCAGTTGCATGTATTGTGGCCGCCGTGCGCAGGCCGATTGAATCTCCCACAGACACAGATGCTACGGGAGAGGAAGGGTCGTACCTCGTTCCCTCTGCGCCCTCAGAGGCAGCCCATATCATGTGGGCATGGCACCAAGGCTCACTGGGTAATCTGAACAGCCCAGCCCACAACCCTCTACTCAACCCTCCACCCAGCCTCCCACCCAACCCTTTGCCTGGTCTTTCCTACCTAGTCTCCACCTGTCTCCCCTCCCCAGCCGGCCCCCAGCTCACCCTTTACAAAGAATTCCACCACTCTACCCCAGAGCCAACACTCAGTTCTAGTGATTGATTTTTTCCAATCATGCAGGCACTTCCAAACTTGACCCACAGCTTCTCGACTATGGCTTAGATCTTTATGAGACAAGTACCAGGAAATTCACTTCCAGAAATGGCCCTGGATGGTGGGTGCACTATGACTGAATGTGGAACCTAATTTCATCATTTGCACCTGCTGTAGGTGTGCACTCCTTACTTGACTGGACAGGCAATATATATATATATACACATACATATATATATATATATATATATATAGAGAGAGAGAGAGAGAGAGAGAGAGAGAGTTTTGCCCTGCATTTCTTTTTCCTCGGACTGCAAGAATCCTGCCCTTTCTAGAAATCTTGGCCACACACCCACACCTGATCATTAAGGTTTCAGAGACTGCAGTGGCCTGGGAGACAGCAAAAGTGAGAAAGGTTGTCTTATCTTCTCTAAGAGTCAGAAAGCAGTCTAAACCCTCATGCCATGATGTGGCAGACTGAACTGGTTAGACCAGATATGGGGAACCGTTTTTATCGACGTGTGGTTTTGGGAACCATCCAGAAAGCGGTTCCACCCTTCAATGTTTATTTTAATGAAGGTACTTAGAGGTTACAAAGAAATGCATTTAAACCAAGATGTCAGTCACTACTGCCCAAGAACCATCTCTGAGCAATTAAAAACCTAACTATATTGGTTATTTGAGCCATCTGGGTGGATTGGAGGATGTGCAATTTCTGGACTCACAAGTTAAAGTACAGCTCAGTTACTGGGACAGTGTCCCCCTACCATGATTTGAGGACATGCCTGTCAATTGGTTTTGCTATGCTGTTATTGTGATTTTGAAACTGTGCCACCAGTATTTCAAAGAGAAGAATTGCACAGAGTAGACAGGTTTGGGGGGCACTTTCAGACTTAGACAATGAAGAAAGACCTGGCAAATTGATTCCCCAAATTGGGCAATGAAAGCAATGCTTTTCAATACAAGGCTGAAAGATACAGTCCCTCGTTTGGAAGGTGCTACACAAAAGTCACAACAATGGACCCAAACATTCCAACGAATGTTGGAATGGGCCAACAGAGCAGCCATTTAGTCTGTCATGCGCATGGCCACCAAGAGCTGGGGCCAACTTGCCGCAGCCAGCAACCACAAATGCTCACCTCCCATTAACGTTCAACTAAGTCCATCTCAGAAGAGGTTCAGCCAGAATGCTCCTTCGAAGCAAGGATGGAGAAACTTCATTTCACTTACTTTGGACCTGTTGTCAGGACAGCCTCATCTCTGGAAGAGGACAGCCATGCTTGGTGTGTAGAGGGGCAGTGAAACAATGGAAGGCCCTGGACAAGACAGACTGACAGTGGCACACTGACACAGAGGCTGCAGCAGTAGGCTCAAACATGAGAACGACTGAGGATGGCACATGGCAGGAGACCAGGCTGTGTTCCATCCTGTTGCTATGAGTCCGAGCCTACGTTTAGGCACATAAAAAAGCCACCACATTCTTTTTTCCTTGTTTTCTAAGTTTCACATTCCCATCACTGGTAATTGTAAGTGCATCTTGTGGCATATTTGATCAGTTTCCAATCAAAGAAATTGGTTGGCCTGCTTTCATTTCTTCAGCACTATCTTGAGTGGTTGGTGCATAAAGTTAAATAATAGTTGTATTAACTGTATTTCCTTGTAGGGTTACAGATATCATCCTGTCCCAGACCAAATTGTACTGCAAGATGAATCTTGAAAAGTTCTTTTTGACCATGAATGTGGTGTTAGGCCAGGTTGTCTAGAGAAACAAATCCGGTGACACTGTATAAGGAAGTGTATATATAAGAAAGAGCTTTGTATCCAGAACACATCTCAACCCAGTCCAACTCAAGTCCGTAAGTCCAATGCTAGTTCATAAGTCTCATTCCAGGATCATGTAGCTACAGGCTGGAGACACAGAAAATTGAAACAGGGAGATCATGGGCCAGTGAACTCAGAGTCCTGTGGATCCAGTGTTGGAAAAATGGCAGGGCACCAGCAGTTCTCAGAGTTGATAGCGGAGTTCCAGCAAGCAAGAAGGCAAAATCACAGAAATATATATGTATATATCACCACTTTTCATTTTACTCTTCTACAAAAGGCATATGACACCAAGGAGGTGTCACCAGGCTTTGACTTGAATGACAGGTTTGACTCCACCACTGGCCATGAGTGTCTCATTGACATAGTCCCTACCTACCACCAATGTGATGCCACTCCACAATGTGAATGACTTTGTCATTCTTCAAATCGTAAATCATGATTTTCTGATTCAATATGGGTGGTACTCATCCATTTCAGCTCCCTACTGCCTAAGGTGTATTGATTGCCTTCGACAAACATGCTGTGCAAAACCTCTTTAACATATTGAAGAGCAAGGGTATCACTTTGAAGACTAAGATGTGACGACCCCAAGTCATGATATCTTCACTTGCCTCCTATGCAGTGGTGGGAGTCAACTGTGAGGTTTGCACTAGTTTAGCAGAGCTGAGACCTAAATTTTTTGTAGAGTTCTGTGAAATGGCACTTAGAATTCTCTTGAAGGTGGATAACTGGGCAGTTGTCCCAGGTGGAATTCACAAATTTACATTCCCTACTTTTTTTTTTAACATTCTCCTGTACAATGATGTATTCTAAGTACCTGTGGTAAAGTTCATTTCACCCATAGGCATAGACAATTAGAACTATGCTTGTAATATTTATTTATTCACATGATAAAACTCATTATTTTGCTGATGGTATATTATGTCTTTGTTCTCTTGCACTAGTTTCAGTAAACACAGAACACACTGTCATTTGTTTCAGCTTTGTGTTGTGTCCCAAATGCTCACTAGCTAACATGAGTGAATTATACAGTTTTTGAAAGTGTTCAAAGAGCTAAATATATTGTAAAGTAAAATGGTGAAAGTTCAGAAGAAGTAGAGAGGGTTTTTTTAAAAAAAGATGAATGTAATATGTTCAGAGTCGAGAAGTCACCTGTTTCTAACATATCAAACACTATGACTGTTGTCTAATTGGCCTACCTCTAATGGGATCCTACTCCTACAGTGAAAAGATGGTTAAGGATAAACCACTCAGCTGATGATGATTGGATAGAAGTGAGGATTATTTTGAGTGAGAATGCCAACCAAGAAGCAATATGGACATAACTTGAATAACAATTTTTGTCAGTTATTATTTAATATTTGTCATAAACATTTACAAATTCTTATAATCTAGATTGTGTACCTCTTATTGTTCTTATTTAAAGATCAACTGTATGAAGTAATAAACTACATTTCTAATGCTTAAAGCAGTCATTCGGTCAGCGAACTGGTTGTTAAATGATTTGAATCCCAACACTGCTTATATGCATGTGAAAGTTAGGCAATGAATTGACTGCAGAAGCATTGGTGTATTTCAAATAGGGTGTTGGCAAAGAATATTGAAATGTGGTGGACTGCCAGAAACACTGCGGTGGAGGAGGGGAGTGGTCTTGAAAGAAAGAAGTGCAGTTAGAATACTCCTTCTACCTAGGATGGAAAGAGGTCATCTCTTTGGGCATGTGTCCTTGGACAAGGACAACTTGGTAAAGTATAAGGTCAGTGGATTGACTCTGGCTGCAGGAGGGGTCTCCCACAGAACAACAGTTGTGAGGATGGAGCAGGGTCAGGCACACAGTTTCCTTTTCCTGTGTGGAAGCCAGCTCTAAGTCAGAGTCAATTCAATAGCACCTACTAGCAACAGTGCCTTGACATTGATCTTCATGGGTTCCATTTTGTTTTTTTACAACTCACAGTTTCCTAGATTCATACTGTGTGGATTCCATGTTCTGATTCCTAATACAGCAACCTATGGGTAGGAGCTCATGGTATAACTGTACTAGCATAGCCTCCTCATAGCCACAGAGTCTGGAATGCCATGTCACTAGAAAAATTGTTGATGTTATCAATGCAATCGCCTAATACCCCAGGTGGATGATTGACAATGTTTTTCTTTTTTGTTTCTAGGGGGTTTTGTTTTGTTTGTTTGCTGTTGGTTTGTTGCCGTTGTTAGTGTAGTTGCTCTGGGCAGTTGTCCCCAAAATCATTTTGGGGGGGGCATCACTGCCCTCTGGTGGTCGTGGGAGCTACCCAGACTTGCTCCCGGAGAGGTGCTGCTGGATTTGAACTGCCAAACCAATGGGCTGCAGTCCCTCTCTCAACCACTACGCCACCGAGGCTCAGTCCCTTGCCTTTATATTATTATATTTTATCCTTAATCACTTTATTTTGCTTTGGAGTTTTGTTTTTGTCATAATACTATTGCAAAGTAAACCTGAGTCATTCAAAACTCGTGGACAAGCATATGGATTCTGGGTTCCCACTTTACTCTAGCCCTAATCCAAGAGCAATCAGTTCTGATAATTGGCCCTGCTTGATACTCACCTTCATGAAAGGATCAATGAGGACAAAGGGAGCTACCGAGACGTGTGTTGAAGGAAGCAGATGGTGCCCCGCTGTCAATCAGAATAGTGTCTGGGGATCTTAAAGGCTTACATTCAAACAAGCAGCCATCTAAGTGAGGAGTCAGCTGAGTCCACATGTGGAAACACATCAGCTTGGGTGACCCAGAGGTGACAACAAAATCCAAAGAAGAGGAAAGGGAAAGTGTTAGAGCTTAAATGGTGAACACCCAATTTGTTGAAGGTTATGAAAGATAGTGGGAGCCCCAAACCCACACTGGGCTGTCTAGTCATAATATCTAGTCAGATTAAACCTCTGCCTGATCCCCTCTTACCACAGGCAAGGATCTCCAACAGCTTTACTATCAGACAGAGATCATTGTTACCTGATTATGCTGGATCAAAGTCAAGATTGGATTTTGTTCTGGCACAAGTATTTCTTATTTGGTCCATGAGAAAATTCCTTCTCTGGCTTTTAAAATATTGATGGAGGTCTTTTCTTTCTTACTTATTATTTATACTTTTGTCTTTATATTATTTTTTAAATCATTTTGGGGGGGCATCACTGCCCTCTGGTGGTCGTGGGAGCTACCCAGACTTGCTCCTGGAGAGGTGCTGCTGGATTTGAACTGCCAAGCCAATGGGCTGCAGTCCCTCTCTCAACCACTACGCCACCGAGGCTCAGTCCCTTGCCTTTATATTATTCTATTTTATCCTTAATCACTTTATTTTGCTTTGATGTTTTATTATATCTGTTGGGTTTCCCAGTTTGTAAAAGCACAGGTGAAGTAGATGCATAGAGATAATAACTGATGCAAAGGGTTATGGGGGATGTGGGCATGGAGGGGTGGGAGAGTTACGGAAAGTGAGAAGATTTGGGGCACAAACAATGAATGTGGGAGCTGGGAGGGTGCACTAGAACTGGTTGTGATTAGACAACTCATTTCCAAAATGATTTCACCATGGAAGCATATGATATGTGAAAACTGTATCAAGAAAACCATGAAAAAACAAAGAAGAAACCATACTTGACAAATGGTTACCATAGGTGAAGGGGAAAGAGTTTATTGAAGGGTCATTGAGTTTATGTTAATGGTGGTTGTGGCAGGCATGTGCTTATGTGAATTTCATGATCAAGATGTGGGCGTGGACTCTAGCCTGTTAATCTGGAGACAGCCATTGAGCAGCCAATGAGGCTGTGTAGGCATGGCTTTCTCCTGAAAGCCAACCAAGAGACTCCTGAGACTTCTCCTGAGACTTCTGGGAAATCTCGCAATATTTCCCTCGTGGAGATGAGAAACTATCTCCCCAGTTCTTACGAGTTAGTCTCAGAGACAACAAACTACGGACAAGCCAAGATGGCAGCATCTGAGGAGCTGGAGGAGAAGCCACGTGTATGGAACCAGACCTCTGAAGTCGGAGAAGTCACCTGGAGGCCCCTGTCGTTGCTGAGATGCTTCTACCACCACTGGATGCTGTTGATGGACCCTGAGCCCTGGAAATGAGGAGCCATGAGGGGACCCCTGTCAGTGCAGGGACTCTGCACCCGCTGGCCTGTGACTTTGTGAGTTGGAAGGAGACATTATAGACTGGTATCGGACATATGAGCTAATATCAGACTTGCGACTTTGTATTGGACTGGGTTGGGATGTTTTCTTAATGTACTATTCCTCTATATATAAACTGTACCCTTATATCCATATGCATGTCTATGGATTTGTTTCTCTAGTCTACCCAGACTAACACAGTGGTAGAATAATTTGAAAAAGAATATCAATAATGGCACTACAGCACAGAATGTATAATCAATGACACTGGATTCTACATGTAAAAGTTGCAGAATTGGAAAATGTTCTGCTCTGTGTGTGTGTGTGTGTTTTTCACAAGGAGAAAAAATTACATGAATAACAATGACTACAGGGAAGAAGAAAATGTCCTGGAATTGAATATGATGACCATTTGTGATAGGTAGGTTTATTGCACCAACCTGGCCAATAGGAACATGTGTAATTAATAAGGTCGCAGCTTGATTGGAGGGCAAAGGGATAAATGGCTTGGAAATCCCCACCTCCCTCTCTCTTGCTCTCTGGTGGTGATCCAACCAGTATTTGGTTGCCTTAGCTAGTTCTCTGCCTCAACTTGTAAGCTACACTACCTGTGGATCGTGTTGCTAAAGCTTGACGTTCTTTGGAGACCTGCTTTGCCACACTGTTGGTGAATATGTCGCTTGAGCTGGAGGTTGTCAGAGCCTGTCGTCTTCTTACATTGATTGAGTTTTATATCACATCTGGGCCTGCTTCACTAAGCTTCTGAGCTGCTGATTGTTGGTGATCCGCCCTGCTCTTTGTTGCTTGTGGCTGGACTGCATGCATTGCTCTGGGGAAGACTCAGCTGTCTGCTTTCTTGATCTTGGACCCAACAGCCTCATGAGTTGAAAGACTTCCAGTATATTACCTGTTTCATGGAAGTGAGTTGAACTGAGACCTCTGTACTGCTGTGTGGACTAATTAGGTTTTATTCCTTCGTGCTATATATCTATATATATATATACTCATAAGTGTCCTCATTTTGTTTCTCTAGAGAACCCAGTCTAACACACCATTGTATAATTCTTCTGGATATGATCAAATCATTGAATTGTGTGAAATGTGGATAAAGTGTTAATAAAACTGTTAAAAGAAAGAAGAAAGAAAACATCAGGGCCAAAGATTTACTCATGGTTATTTGGGGCAAGCGAGAGGAGGAAGAATAGGGAATTACTTGCTTAAGGGATACTACGGTTCTTCTGTGGAGGGTGGTAAAAATATTAAATATTAAAAATATTTAATATAAAGAATATACTGAAAATGAACACTGGTGATAGGAGTATAATATGGTAAGCATAGTGAATGTTCTGTATCGTATAAATGAAAATGGCTGAAATGACAAATATTATTGATGGTAGCTGCTGTTGAATCTGCTCCAGTGCAGGGCAAGCCCAGACATAGCAAATAAAACATTGCCTGGTTCTGTGCCCAAACTGGAAAAAACCAAACCAAACAAACAAACAAACCCTCCTATACCTTTGCATAAGACAGCATACTAAGACTGTATATTTTTTCCATAACTTCATGTCAACTTGAGGATAGTAAGAATGAAGGGGTATAGTCTAGCTTGTCGATCTGGTGATAGCCTGAGGATGTCTTCTTGTGGGCAAGGTCTTCTCATGAGGATTCTGAAAACTTCCTCTCTTTCTCTGGGGAGGTGGGCCACACTCTCTCTGCTTCATATTCCTGTCCACAAGTCACACAGAGCCACATTGATGGCAACCAGAGCCCTGGAGATGCTTCCACCACCACTGAATCCATAAGACTTTTCACCCACAGTCTGTGATCTTCCTGTATTTGGCATCATTGGGCATGGCTACATGAATCTGAAGAGGAATTATGGAATAGTAATGGATTTATGGGCTAATATAGGATTCATGGACTTGATCTGGACTGGACTAGGATGTTTTCTTGATATACTCTTGATATACTGTTTCATATATGTCTCTGGGTTTGTTCCTCTAGTCAACCTGGCCTAACACACACACACACACTGTGTTTTTCTTATCCTGCTTTATGACACAGTCATCAGTGATATCTGCCTGAAAGGAAAACAAAAGTCTCACCCACTACCTCTCATGCCCCATTCCTCTCCACCTGACCGCTCCCTGGCCTCTGCCTCCCAGTTCATTGAGCTTCCAAGCTGCCAGGTCATGAGCTGCCCTGTGAAGTGACCAGAAATGAAAGGTTCTTTCAGGCAGAAAGCTTCATAATGAACAACACCCGCCAGAAAATGCAAGTTAAGTTGGCAAGAATGCGGAAGAAATTAGCACACTCATCCATTGATGGTGGAATTGTAGAATGGTACAGACACTGGAAAATTTTGGTGGCTCATGAATAATTAAACAGACTAGATTGCTTTTAGGTAAGTTCAGGCTAAAGTTGAAAAAAAATCAAAATAAGTCTGTAAGGACGACAATACAACTTTGAGTCTATCTCATCTGAATGATAAGATGCTTTTCAGCACAGATTTTCTGCATTGAACACTAATAACAGAAGACCTGATAAGCTGTAGGAGGACATCAAGAATATCGTTCATGGAAAAGGCAGAGGTCGGCTGAGCCCTGGTGGCCTGTGGTTGTGTGTGGGACTGCAGCTCACAGGGTTGACAGTTCAAATCCAGCAGCAGTTCTCCAGGAGCAAGGCTGGGCTTCCTCCTCCTACCAAGGCAGTGATGCCACAAAACAAAAAAAGGCAAAGGTCACTAAAAAGACAGTAATTAAGCAAGGATCAGAGTTGATATCAGAAGAGACTCTGAACCTTGCTGTTAATCATAGAGCAGTTAAGGTACATGAACGACATAGTGAAGTTGTAGAACTGAAAAATTTCAAAGAACAACTTGAAAAAATAAAGCAAACTATTATCCTGAAATGTGTAAAGATGCAGAGAGTTAGGAAACCAAGAAGGGAAAACATGCTCAGTATATTTCAAGTTAATAGAACTGAAGAAAAAATTTTAAGCATTGAGTGACAATATTGAAAGAGTTTATAGGCAAGATATTGACCAATGCAAGAAGAATCCAGTAAAGATGGATGGAATATACAGTCACTGAACCTGCTGATATTGAGTCATTTAAGAAAGTAGTCTATGATCAAAAGCCAATGGTACTGAAGGAAGAAGGTGTTAGTGAAAAACAAGGGCTCAGCTGGTGAAGCACGGCAGACACTCACTCATCTATAGCAAAGATTTGGAAGAAAGCTACCTGGTCAACCAACTGAAAGAGATCCACATTTATTCCATTTCAAAGAAAAGTGACACAGCAGAATGTGGGAACTGTTGAATAATATAAGTGATAACACGGGCAAGCAACATTTTCTGGAAGACAATCCAATAAATGTTGCAGCTGTAATTGCTGCCAGAAATTCAATCCAGATTCAGAAGAGATGTGAAATGATGGATATGGTTGCTGTGGTCATCTGGATCTTGGCTTAAAGCAAAGCACACTGGAAGGATATTTACTTGTGTTTTGTTGACTATGCAGACCCATTGGACTACGTGGGTCATAACAAACTATGGATAGTAGTACAAAGGATTGGAATCCCAGAACTCTTAGTTATATTCATATGGCACCTATACATAATAATTCAAATGGAACAAGGGATGCTGCAAGGTTTAAAATCAGGAAAGGTGTGCATCATATTCATATTTTTTCATATGGTTGGAGTCTGGCCTGTCAAACAGGTTGAAGTTTGATGACCCCATTTAGAAGCAAACAGAGATAAACAGCTCACTGGAGGCCAGACACACTCTCTGCTACACTTTCCTGTTGACAAGCCACTAGAAGCTATGCTGATGGAGCCAAAACCTTGAAACTGGAGGAGCCATGTAGAGACCCACCCCAGCACTGAGATACTTCCACCACCACTGGATATACAAGACGTTTTACCCACTGGCCTGTGATCTTCCTGCACTCTGCATCATCGCTTGTGCTGTGTGAGTCTGAAGAGGAATTTACTGACTGCTATTGGACATATGGGTTAATATCAGACTTAGGGACTTGATCTGGATTGAGCTGGGATGTTTTTGTAATATACAATTATTCTTTGATAGAAAGCTCTTTCTTGTACATGTAAGAATGGCTATGGATTTGTTTCTCTAGTCTACCCAGGTCACACACTGGATGTTTTCAATATTCTTCTTCAACCCCACAAGTCAAATGCACTGGTTCTTCTTCGGTATTCTTTATTCAGTGACCAGCTTTCACTTGCATATGACACAATTGAAAATACTCTGGTTTGAGTCAGGTGCACCTTAGTCCTCAGTATAATCATATTCTTGTTTTCCTGGGGCAGCAAATTTACTCAATCTCTATGTTGAGCAAATAATCAGAGAAACTGGACTCTGAGAAGAACTCGGCACCAAGATGAAGGGCAGGCTTAGTAACAACCTGTGATATGAAGATGCCACAGCCTTGCTTGCTAAAAGTGAGGACCTGAGACACTCGCTGATCAAGATTCATGACTGCATTCTTCATTGTGGCTGACAACTCAATGTAAAGAAAGCCCCACATCCTCACAGCGGGGCCGGTGGACCACCTCATGATACGTGGAGAAAAGAATGATGGGGTCACGGGTTTCAGTTCGCTTGAATCAATCATCAATGCTCATGGAAACAGCAGTCGACAAATCAAATGATGGTGTCACATTGGGCAAATCCGCTGCAGGAGACATTTTTAAACTGTTGAAGAGCCAGAATGTTGCATTGAGGACTAAAGTGTGCCTGAACCAAACTGTGATATTTTCTTTTTTTAAAGGTCATTTTATTAGGGCTTTTGTAACTCATTCCAATCCATACATCAATTGTACCCATGCTATTAGTAAATACATTGTCACCATTCTTTTCTAGCCATTTACTTTCTATTGAGCCCTTGGGGTCAGCTCCTCTCCCCCACCCACAAACCCTTGATAGATTATTAATTTCATTTCTCACACTGACCACTGTCTCCCTTCCCCTCTGGTTTCTGTTGCTCCCTTCCGGGTGACTGTGTGTGATTATGTACCATTTATTGCTATCAGCAGTCCCTTCCTCCCCATTATTCCCTACCTTCCCCCTACCCTTTTGGTATCGCTGTTCCCATTCCTGTTTCTGGGCTCCTTGTGTCGTGACTTTTACCTCTTGCCTATGTCTATGTCCATGCTCCCATCTGTTCTAGAGTGGGAAGTAATCCTGGGGTCATGATGATTAGGGGTGAGAAAGCCTCAGGGGCTCAGAGGTGTATTGCGTGATGCTTTCAGTGCTCGACTGCACCCTGATTGACTCAACCCTTCCCTGGGATAAATTATGCATCTTATATGCATGTAAAAACTGAACAATGAAGAACAGAGAGCAAAGACTAACTGGTGCCTTTGGATTACAGTGTTGGTCAAGAATATTAAAAGTGCCGCCGGCTTCCAGGAGAACAAACACATCTCTCATGGAGGAAGTACAGCTAGAATGTTGCTTCAAAGCAAGAGTAGTGATACCTCTTCTTAAGGAGTTGGGACGTGTTATCTTGAGAGACTGGCCCCTGGAGAAGGACATCATGTTTGGCCAAGTAGAAGGTCAGTAAAAAAGAGGAGGTGCCCCCGGGGGTCGATTGCACAGTGATTGGCACCAGGAGCTCAGACAGGACATTTGTGAGGGTGGTACGGTGCTGGCCAGTGTTTCCCTCTGTTGTGCATAGAGCTACTGACTGAACAGCACCTCACAGCATCTCTGGTGTCAGCAACAGCTCCGATTCATTGTTTGGCAGAAAACATAGTGCTTCTCCTATCTCACTATGACAAAGCTTGGGAAACCTTCTGAGAAGCACATTCTGTATTTGTTGAAACAATTCCATGTCTCAGTGCAATGGACAGCACCATCTCTCTCACCAAGGCAAGGTTTCCAAGCTACCAAACCTTCTTTTTTCCTCTCCAGCTTTCGCCCTCCAGTCACCAGGAATGATCAGGATCACATGTTTGGCCATGTCAGACTGCAGGAGATAGCAAAGCAAAGCACTTCCATGCTTCTTCATTGCCATCCATACTTGGCACAGAAATTTGAATAATAGCTGTGTGAATTGGTTTTCCTTGTAAGCATGTGGATATTACCCTATCATCAACAGCACTGAACTTCAGGAATGAGCTCAAAATGTTTCTGACAATCAATTTGGATGCCATTCCTCCTCAGTTTGTCATACCCAGCACATGGTAGACCATATCATTATTTGATTCAAAATGGCCAATACTAATTCATGTGAGCTCAATAATGCCTACAACAGCCATCTTTATGTCTCTATGAAGCTTCCATTTCAGTGTTGTCAACTTCCAGTTTTCCTAGATTAACGCATCATGTTCTGATTACTAGGGAATGTTTTCTTCATTTTCTTCTCATTTAGAATCTTTTTCTTAGCAGGAGCGTACTCATCACCCACTGCCACCAAGTGGATCCAACTTATGGTGACCCTGTAGGACAGGGAGAACTGTCCCTATGGGTTTCCAAGGCTGTAAATCTTTACAGGTTCAGAAAGCCTCACCTTTCTCATGAGGAGCCATTGGTGGACACGAACTACTAACCTTGCGCCTAACAGTACAACTGCTAACCCACTAGGCCACTGGCCTTCCATAGCTAGAAGTCCATATGGGTTTGGGTTGCATTGAAGGGTCCACTCAAATAATCAGGATTCTTTAAAGAAGAAAAATAAAATGTCGATGTGTTAACTAGATGTCATGTCATGGCTTCACAAGTTTGGGGGTTTTGTAAATAAATCCTTTAAAGATCACAAATCTGTACCTAGATAAAATATTTTAATGGATATTTTGGCATGTATTAGATGGGAAGGTTTACATTTCAAAATATCACCTCTGTACTCAACAGTTCAAAACTCTCATCAAACCCACCACCCCCACCCTGTGTTCTACCCCAACCCACACCCCTGATTTCTCTTTTCTTCCCAGGCACCTCTATGTGTTCTTTCACCTGACTCCAAACATGCCAACCTTCTGCTCGATTGCTTCATCTCCCCACCTTTTCCCCCCTTTCTTGGGACCTCCAAAGTCTGTTCCTTTTGCTACACAGTCTTTATCTTGATGTTGATCCTTATAGTAGTGGGTGCAGACAATATTTGCCTTCGTGTCAGTGATTCATTTCTAGAAGCAATTTTTAAAGTGTTCATGTCTGTGGAAATAGGCATGTAGATATTGAGATAAAATCAAGCATCATCACACATGATTCTAGAAAGGTGCCCTATCTCATCCAGATGATGCGTCCTGGAACAGACAACCCTAAACTCCACAGGGTCACATCCAAGACATGGAGAATGCCGGTGAAGGGTTGAGGTGAAATGGGAGGCGGGGGGTGGGATGGGGGAGAGCACTCTTTCTAAATGAATAGTTTGCTGGGTTGAATATATGTGGTGGTAGATATGTATGTGCCACATCAATTCTTTAAATATTCTATGGAGATATTGGATAATGCCAACCCTACAAATGTACGTGTTCAAAGTGGGGCTTTGGAAGTGCCTGTTTTCTCCCTGAAAAATGGCGATCAACTTCTATAGTAGACTGAGGCCTGTATATATCTTCTACAGAGGGAGCCCGGATGGTGTCGTGGTGATAGGTTGGGCTGCTGTCAGCCAGGAAGCTTTTGAGTCCCATAGAGACGCACTCTCCAAAGCTCACAGGATCACTTTGAGTCAGAATCAACTCAAAGGCAGTGAGTGTGGGTTGTTTTGTTGGGGTTTTACAGTATACAAAGAGTATGTAGTGGATGCTATAGGCTCAGCATTGGACCGTTCATTGCTGGTGGTTTGAACCCACCACCCACCCTGGGGTAGAAAGGTGAGGTCATCTGTTCCCGTAAAGATTTCCAAGTGCAATGAAAAGCAAAAGTCAAATGCCCCAGCGAATATCACGACAGGCGTACCTGACTCAGACTCAGAGGAAGAGGGCACGTGCATGGATTTCAGTGGAAGGTCACAAGAATGGAGATGCTCAGGACGGGACCAAAACCCCCTGGAAAGGAATCTCCAAGGACAAACTTCAGGGACATGATGACGACAATGACTAGTGCAGATGGCAATCCCCAGCTCTCTGCTTTCACCAAACAAATGCCAGGTGGCAGCGAAACCCCAGTTCAGCCTTCTCAGCAGCAATAGAACAACTCTGTCGACGCTGTGCTTGTTAGGTAATCTGGTGTCAATTTGAGGATTGAGAGCATAGAGGAGGAGTCTGGCCTGTCGATCAGGATATAGCCAATGGGCTCTGTGTGTGGGCGTTGCCCGCCCCCTGAGGATTCTGGGAATTGCTGGATTTCCTTCTCAGAGTTGGGAGATGGGCTCTCTCTCTTGGCAGATTCCCTGTGAGACATCCTTGAGGAGAAGCCACATGGACCCATGTTGATGCAGCCCTGGGTGCTATGAAAGCCATGTGGAGACCCCTGCCAGCACTGAGATGCTTACAATGCTACTGGATCCAAAGACATTCTACCCATTGGCCTGAGATTGTCCTGCCTTTGACATCATTGCATGTGTTTTGTGAGTCTGAAGACGACTTTATTGCTTGGTGTCAAATATGTGAACTAATATCAGATTTATGGGCTTGGACTGGCCTGGGTTGTGATACTTTCTTAATGTACAATTATCTTTACATAAAACTCTCTCTTACATACATACGAGTTTCTATGGATGTTTCTCTAGTCTACCCGAACTAACACAACAGCTGCTTCCAGAACAGCAACTCCAAAGAGGGGATGGTATGAAGTGGATGAAGAAATGTCCTAGTCAATGGGCCTAGGAAGGTATTCCTCTAGATTGGAACAAGCTCAACAAGCTCCACTCACGCCAGGAAAAGACAGGGAGCAGCATCTAACTAAGAATGAAACGATGGCCAGAAAGCAATCAGAAATCTGTTTGTTTTTTGTCTTGACATGTTTTTCAGTCTCATTTTCTTTTTAAAAATAATTATATTGCGGCTCTTATAGCTCTTATCACAATCCATACATCTATCCAGTGTGTCAAACACTTTTGTACATATGTTGCCCGCATCATTTTTGAAACATTTTCTTTCTACTTGAGTAGTAATCTGTTTTCAGATGTAGATCAAAAACCTTCCAGGGGAAAATACTCCCAATAAATATCTTTCTACTGAAAAGCTAAGAACTATTAATGGAAAAGAAAGAAAATCAATTGATGATCCAGCCATACTCACTGAAGTATTGGAGTACTTACAAAGAAACACAAAACCAGAGTTGAAAAGGGATGTGAGAGTCCAATAGCAAGAACATGTCAATATCAGGAAAAATCTAATGCAATGGCGTTTTGAATGATAAAGCAATAGCTGAGAGCAACTAAGCATCTCAAGAGCATGAAATGGGGAGGGAGTGGGTGGTCAATGAAGAATGCCTCTGGGCAGTCAAACATGATCTGGTCATCCAGGAGTAATGAGTGCCCAATGGATGGCAAGACACGCACAAGGAAAACGATCCTGATGGAATGTAGGTCACCGGTGCTGAATAACTCTGCCTCCAGAGAGCCATCCACTGTAAACAATCATTATGGTCAACTGAAGAACTTGTAGACGTTCAGAAAGGTCCCATGTCCCAGAGCAGGGAAGTTTCATGCTAAGATCTAATTATTCATTATGCTCCAAAGAAGACGGAATTCGAAGAGTGGGTGAAGCAGGAAATGGAGATGTGAAACCACCACATGATAGAGGAATCGCTTGCTGAAGGTCTCTTTAGAGAGAACCCACCTGTGAAAAGGAGAAGATCACAGAGTTTCTGAAGAAGGCACCAGAAGCATTTCCTAGCAGGCATGATTTCTGGCTTCCTGGGGTCCATGAGCTCAGTGTCCAGAAGATTGAAAGGACAACTGCTGGATGGTCTGTATCTGTTCAATAAAATCCATACAATTTAAAAGAATAGTTTCTGACCTCAGAAATTTAGCGGCACCAGGAGTTAAATCAGGAGGACCAAAGAAGAATCGTGGTGCTGGAGAAGAAGATTGAAAGTGCCCTGTGTAGATGAAGTACCAATAAAACTTAACAAGAAGCTGAGCCCTGGTGGCACAGTGGTTGTGTGTGGGACTACCGCCCACAGGGTTGATGGTTCAAATCCAGCAGCAGCTCTCCAGGAGCAAGGCTGGGCTTCCTACTCCCACCAGGGCAGTGATGCAGAAAAATAAAAAACAAGAAACAAAGTACTAAGGACCACCAGACAAACACACACAGCTGTCCTGGAAGGACAGCCAGAAGGTGCCTCTCTGACAGGCCACGCTATCGAGCCTGCGTGGCCCATCCTTTGACCTCGTTGTCAGGAGGGACCAGTCCCTGGAGAAGACATCGTGCGAGGCAGCAACACCGAGGCAGACCCTCAACAAGACGGATGGACCCAGCGGCTGCCCCCTGGAGCTGGAACATAAGGACGATCGCGAGGATGGTGCAGGGCCCGACCGTGTTTGTTTTGTCGTGCGTCAGGTCTCCATGAGTCTGGATCGGCTCAATAACATCGAATGACATGAAGAAAGGGGTCCTGGTGGCATAAGAGTTGTGAGTTGGGCAGTTGGGCTGCTCTCTGCAAGATCAGCAGTTTACAACTGCTGGCCGCTCTGTGGGAGAAAGACAAGCCTTTCTATTCCCACGGAGTTACCGTCCCAGAACCTCGTGGGGGCAGTTCTACCCTGACCTGTGGGGTCACTACGAGCCAGAATTGACTGGGGTGAGTTGAGTTGAAATCCAGTTGATGGCAGTGAGTATATAGTAGAGAGAGAGAATTTATTACCAAATCAATTCTATCACATGGCTTCCCCATGTGTGTCCAAGTAGAACCATGCCTGGAAGGTTTTCCAGGGGTTATTTTTCAGAAGACCATTGGCAGTTCTTTCTCTAAGGTCCCACTTGGGGACAAGGCACCCCTTCTTTTTGGTGAGCAACTGACAGTGCTTAATGTTGGCCCTCACCCCAGGACCCCATGGATGGCTTTTTTTGAGAGATACCTGTTCATCTATTCAGCATGCCTCTCCCCACCCCCTCCAGCTGGAGAATAAACATGTGTGCGTCTCTGCATCCTCCTCCCCAAACCCTGGAAGGCCTGCAGCCTGGGATATGCTCACAAAGTCAGTAGAAAAGATTCTTGAGCTATAAAGAGTCAGCTGAGTGGGGAGATAAGGCAGCCGTGGCCTTGGTTCAAGTCTTGGGCCACTTACAATCATTCACCTTCTGCCTCTTTGGAGAGGATAACCTCCCTATATGCAGTTTCCTTATCCATAAAAGGAGTTAGTTATGCACACCTAACTTTTAAGGATTCAACTAGATGAATAGCTTTGACCAATAACTCTTGGCTGCCAAGCAGTCCCAAGCCACGAAGCTGTAATTGAGGGCATTGCTATGAGAATTCAATGAGGTGTTTTCCCAGGGGTGCTGCCCTACCCCAGAGGTCACCTGCAGGCAGGTAACAAAGACAGGAAGCACCTGCCATATCTCACCCTGAGGGTGTCCTCTGGTCTGCAGAGATGGTTTGGCAATAGCAGGACAGGCTGTAAGAGACTTAGCACTTCTCCAACCTGGATCAAACTCACTGCTTCTGAATCCAGGCTGACTCATAGGGACCTTACAGGACAGGGTAGACCTTCTCCTAAGGATTTCTGAGATGGTGACTCTCTCTCAGAGAGCTAAGAAGCACCTTCTCTTTGCTTTAGCAGTTGGACTCCTTTCATCAAACCTCAATACTGAATGTGTGAATGAGATGACATTCTTTCTTTCTTTTTAAAGTCATTTTATTGTGAGCTTGTACAACTCTTATCACAATCCATGCAACCATCCATTGTGTTGAGCACATTTGTACATTTGTTCCCATCATCATTCTCAAAACATTTTCTTTTTACTTGAGGCTTTGCTATTGGTTCATTTTTCCCCTCCCTCCCTGCACCCTCCCCCTCAGACACCCTCGATAATTTATAAACTATAATTATTTTGTCATGTCTTACACTGTCTGATGTCTCTCTTCACCCACTTTTCTTTTAACCATCTACCAGGGAGGGGGTTATATGTCAATCATTGTGATTGTTTTCCATTTTTACCCCCCCCCCCCCGTCCCCTTCCCCTCCTGGATTCATTACTCTCATTGGTAATCCAGGACAGATAAACCTCTCAAGACCAAGAATGAGAGTAGTGAGACTATAACTCTTTATGGGAGTAAAAAGTCCCATCGTTCTCCCATGGAGCGATTGGTGGTTTTGAACTGCTGACCTTGTAGTTAGCAGTCCAAGGTGCAACCCTATATAGCACCTCTAGGCAGGGCCAACTCTAATGTTTGCACTGAATTATCTGCACTTCTATGTCACTTGAGACAGAGGAGTTTCTGGACTTGGCAGTCCCCTACAAAACAAAAGTATAGGACTCTGTAAATAATTATTAAGAATTGCGGGAGCGAATCCCCACTGTCATGGATACCAGA
Source organism: Nesogale talazaci (assembly GCA_004026705.1). Classification (NCBI taxonomy): domain Eukaryota; kingdom Metazoa; phylum Chordata; class Mammalia; order Afrosoricida; family Tenrecidae; genus Nesogale; species Nesogale talazaci. The sequence continues at coordinate 58,339 of PVJH01005843.1, forward strand.
TTCTGTCTTGGGGTGACCTTCTGGTTTTCCTAGGAGCACTGCGCTCCTTCTGTTCGGGTTTCAGTGACTGTGCTCTTTTGAAGGGAGACCTCCAGGCCTTTCTTCAAAAGCACCTCTGGGTGAATTTAAACTAACCTTTTGGTGTGTCTGCACTGCCATCGAGTCGATGTCCACTCCCAGTGACCCTGTGGACAGGGTAGAACTGCCCTGTGGGTTTCTGAGACTGTAACTAACTTCACAGGAGTAGAAAGTTCCATCTTTTGCCCTGAGCAGTTTTGAACTGCTGACCTTGGGGGTGGCAGCCCAAAGTGTAAGCGACTACACCGTTATTTCAAGGTTATTATTTTAAACCCAACCTCCCAAAGAGTTGGATTGGTCTTGGAGTCACAACTCACACGGAGGAAACCCGTTTTTGCCCCACGAGGCTTGGCTTTTGCTGACAGGGCTCTATGTTGGTTTTCAAGCTTTCTGCCACTCACTAATAGTTGTCCTGCAGTTAAAACCATCTGCTGGCCAACTGTGCGGTCCTTCCTGGACAACGAAGCCCGGCATCCCCTGTGCCTTCCTTAGCCGATGCAGGGGAGCCTGCGAGGACACAGACACCACACGAAGAGCTTGCAAGAGCAGGAAGCTCCTTTCTCACAGTTTAGAAAGCTAGTCGTCTTAGTCCAGGGCGCCACGGAGTCAAAAACTAAACGCACTGCCTTGGATCTGATTCATAGCGACACTGCCGTACCGGGGAGAGCTGCCCCCGTGGGCTTCACAGACTGGAACTCTTCCCCCACCTCTCCCCGGTGTATATTAGCCATTTCATTGGGGGGCGGGGGGCTCTTACAAAGCTTACGACAATCCATCATTCAATTGTATCAAGCACACTTGTACATGTGTTGCCAAAACATTTTCTTTCTGCCTGTGCCCTTGGTATCAGCTCCTCTTTTTACCCCTCCCTCCCGCACTCCCTCACCTTTGTTAATCCTTGATCAATTATATATGGGTGCTGCTATTTCATGTCTTACACTGTCTGTTGTCTCCCTTCGTCCACATTTCAGCTACTCATCCCCTTGGGGTGTGGTCTATATATCCAATCTTGTGATGGGGTCCCTTTTTCCCCTCCTTCCCCACCCCCACTCCCACCATCCCCCTACCCTCATGAGATTGCTACTCCTAGTACTGTTCCTGGAGTTTTTATCTGTCCTGAATTCCATGTATCAAGAGTTCTTATCTTTACCATTGTGAATACTCCAGTCTAGCCTGATTTGTAAGGTAGAACTGGATCATGGTAGTTGGGGGTGGTGGGAAGCATTCAGGAACTAGAGGAATAATGTTTCCTTGGTGCTGTACTGAAACCTGATTGAATTGTCCCTTCCTTGTAACCCTTCTGTGGGAGATGTTCAGTTGTCAACCGATGGGCTTTGGGTCTCCACTCTGACCCACCTCATTCACATTGATATAATTGTTTGTTTGGGATCTTTTGATGTCTGATGCTTGATCTTGTCAAATCTCATGATCACACCACCGGAGAGCAGTGATGCCCAAAAAACAAAAACAAAAACAAAAACAAAAAAATCTCATGATCACATGGCCTGATGTGCTTCTTCCATGTGGGTTTATTTGCTTCCCTGACAGATGGCTGCTGGTTTAACTTCAAACTTTAAGACCTCAGATGCTATATCTTTTGATAGGCAGGCACCACTCACTTTCTTCACCACATTTGCTTATGCACCCATTTTGTCATTAACAGTCAAGTCAGGAAGATGGATATCAAAGAGTGCCAGGTTATAAGAACAAAGTGTTGTATTTAGGGAGCTCTTGAGTAAGAGGCCCAAAGTCCATGTGTTATCTGAGTACATTGGCCTCCATCCCTTTCATTATCATAAGTATATTTGCATATATACATGCCTGTAGCTCTACCTCTATAAATAACTTTTGCTTCTATTTCTTTCCTCTGTTTCCTTTCAGACACTGGAACTCTTTATGACACCAGAAAGCCTTCTCTTTCTCTTGAGGGGCAGCTGGTGGTTTCAATCTCTCCCTCTCCCTCCTTCCTCCCTTTCAGCAAGCAAGGTTATCTCCTCTGCATGTGCCAGGTGTTAATGAATCTTTCCCCAGTCCTAGAGTCCATCCATACTTATTCCCAGTCCAACCAACAGTGGTGCAACAGAATGAATGAACTATTGAACAAAATCATGACTATCACCTGCAGGTAGAATGTTTGCTGAAGCTAATTCAAAAGGTTTGCAACAATACGTCCACAGGAAACTACCTGCCAGAAATCCAAGCTGGATTCAGATGAGGACATGGAACATGGACATCATTGCGGACATCAGGTAGTCTATGGCTAAAAGCAGAGACTTGCCTTGTTTCCTTGTGTTTCATTGACCAAGCAAAGGCGTTTGACGGTGTGGATTGTAACAAACTAGGAGTACCATTGCAAAGCATAGGCGTTACAGCACATTTCATTGTCCTCATGAAGAACTGTGGTAGTTAGACCATTCCACGTCAACTTGATACATCAGAATGAAGAAGTGGAGCCTAGTCTATCAATCAGATCACATCCTGGTGATCCTTTCTTGGAAGCATGGCCATCTCATGAAGATTCTGGAACACTTCCCTGGAGGTGGGACACACACACGCTCTCTCTCTGTTTCACATTGCTGTTGACAAGCCACATGGAACCACACTGATGGCAGCCAGAGGCCTAGAAATGCATCCGCTGCCGACAGACCCACAGGGCTTTCCACCTGCCGGCTTTGATTTTCCTGCATTTGGCATCATTGCATATGTTGCATGAGTCTGAAGAGGAATTTGTGGGCTAATACTGAACTTATGGACTTGATCGAGACTAAGCTTTATTGCTGCATAATTATTTCTTGATATAAAGGTCTCTCTTACATAAATATGAATGTTTCTGGATTTGTTTCTCTAGGCAACCTGGACTAATGTAGGAAGCTAAATATTGATCAAGAGGCAGTTGTGTGAACAGAACAAGGAAATGCTGCCTGGGCTAAAATCAGGAAAGGTGTGTGCCAGGGTTGTATCTGTTCCCTATATTTATTCAATCTGCATGCTAAGCCAACCATCAGAGAAACTGGACTATATAGTGCTCATTGACTCTGCATTTTTGAATGGCCCAAGAGTCTTTCTGTGTGCACAAGAAGATTTATAGATTTCATTTCTTCTTCAAAAGAAGATTTCATTTCTTCAAGATGAAATTGATGGTCGAATGATCACAGTGGCAGACCTGAAAAACTAGATTTTTGAAAACCTTTCAGCTCAGTTTATAAACCTTGTCCTACTTAGAAAAGCCTGAATTAAGAATAATCGCTTTCCCGTGTTCTCTAATTAACTCAGGCTTAACATATGACAATTTTCTAGGCAATTTGCAAAATATAATGAACTTAGTCCACACACCTTATTAGACTCTGTAGATAAATTTAACCAGATCTGGTTTTCTGAAGCATACCAAATGGCTGATGAGTCTGATTTGGGAGCCTGAACCAGCAAAAGTTTTCCAAAGCATTTCTTAAACAATTTCTCTATAGAACTAGTACATGTAGTGATTGGACACCGCAAACCTATTTACAATCAAATTTTAACTTACCTCCCAAGCTCATCAATCTCAACTCAATGACACATTCCAAATGGAACTAATAATGTAGCATGCCACATGGCATTAACAATCACAAACCCTTAAACAATATAAGCACAGACGCAAACGAGCCCAATAATTACCTGCCATTCTGAAATGGAATGCAAACATATGAGTATTTTGAATATAATTTAGTGTGTGTGTATGACAGAGAGAGAGAGAGAGAAACTAATTTTCTTCTGAGATTTTGATGTATGGTGACCCGGTGTGGCAATATAGAACTACTTTGTAGGGTTTTTTGTTTTATGCTTTTACTATAAACTTCATGGAAGGACATTAATGGTGTTTTCTTCAAAAAGACTACTGAGTGGATTCAAACCACCCATCTCTGGGTTAGGAGTCAAAGTGGTTTGTACTAACCAGAGATTAGTGTACCAGAGTCAAAGTAGTACAAATGGTTTGTACTAACCAGATATTAGTCGGTCTTCATGTCCATTAAGCTTGCCAGTGTGAACTCAATGATCCTTTGCTTCTTGTGTTAGTCCAGGCAGATGAGAGAAACAAATTCACAAACACACAGTGAATATAAGGGAAAGGTTTATATACCAGAGGAATGGAACATTGAGAAAACATATTCCAACCCAGTCCAAGTTCATAAGTCCAACACCAGTCTGATACCAGTCTGTAAAATTTCCTTTTGACTCATGAGGCACATGCAATGACACCAGGACAATTGCAGGGCAGTGGGTGCAGAGTCTTGTGTATCCAGCGGCAGTAAAAGCATCCCGGCGCTGGCAGGGGTCTCCCCATGGCTTCTCGTTTCCAGGGCTCAGGGTCTATCAGCCGTATCCATTGGCGGTAGAAGCAACTCAGCGCTGGCAGGGCTCTCTTCTGTGGCTTTTCCAGCTCCACATAAAGATTGATAGCCTTGGAAATGCTATGGAATAACTCTCTGTCCTAGTGTTGACAGAGGCCATCCCATGCAAAGTGGCCCCCCATACAGCAGAAGCAAGCACTGGACCAGTCTCACAGTGGTTCTTAGGGTTCAGCCCATTGATGCCGCCACTGTGACAATCCAGCTCATCAAGGGCCTTCCTCTTTGTCACTGTCCCTGCACTCTACCAAGCATGAAGTCCTTTTTCTGGGTCTGGAACTATCTCCAAGTACATGAGGCAAAGTCCCACCATCAGGTTAAGCCCATGTGGCTTCTCCTCTGGCTCCTTCAGTTCCTAGGACTCAGGGTCTACGCTGCCTGTAGAGCATCTTATCTTGCCCGTAGAGCATCTCCAAGGAACTGAGTCAAGTCTCTTACCTCCAATTGGGAAATACTGCAAGACTTCCCAGAATTCTCAGGGGAAAGTCATGCCCACACAGAGGCCTCATTGGCTGTCTCCAGATTGACAATCTAGACTCCACTCCTGCACTCCTAGTGCTGAAATGGACACAGATCAGTGACTGCCACATTTCTGCTCAGGTCTCTGTTCGCTAGACAGGTGGAACAGCTTGCCTGGCAGAGGCTCTGAAATCCACACTTTCCAGTGGAAATGCCATTTGGCTAACTTCCAACTCTCATCTTCATTTAGGCCATCTTTCAGGTTTCATTCTTGCCTGAGTTTCTTCATTAACTGTCTTCCACTTCAACCCCAGACTTTGAATAGATGGGGTTCCAGGGTGTTCCCAGTCAGACATGTGACACTGCACGCATCATTCTCCGGCTTCCTTATATTCTGTGCTCTTTTCACGTTTTTTTTTTAAGTCTAACTGTCAACTAAAGTGGTATATTTCACACACACACACACACACACACACTCCACAAACCCAATGTCATAAAGTCAAGTCTGACTCATGGCCATCTCATGTCTGCCAGAGAGAGAACTGCTCCATGAAGTCTGCTTGGCTGCGATCTTGATGCCAGCACACCACCAGTCCTTTCTTCCGCAGTCCTGTGGGGCTCAGTGCCAACGCCCAACATGCAGGCTGCAACATGAAGAGCCATGGAACCCAAACTGCACAGTTACGGTCCTTGTCTCTCCAGTAGAAGCCTTTGCTCCAAATTTCTTTCGAATTGATGGTGCCATGAGATGAGCTTACCTGCTGCCATAAAGATTTCCAGCCTTGGAAATGCTATGGAATAACTCTTTCTCTGTCCTAGTGTTGCGAGGAGCCATCCCAAACACAGTGCCCCCGCTCCCCATTCAACAGAAGCAAGCACTGGACCAGTCTCACAGTGGTTCTTAGGGTTCAGTACATGAGACAAGGTCCCACCATCCTTGCTTCCAAAAAACATTCTAGCTGTACTTCTTTCAAGACAGATTTGCTTGTCCTCCATGGTGCTTTCACGGCACTTTGCCAGCTCCATAATCCAGGTGCGTCGATTCTTCTTATGTCCTACAGGGTCACTAAGACTTGGAGCTGACTCAGTGGCATTAAAGCCTCTAGGAGGAACACCTTGGCAGGAAGCACGATTGGGCCGTGGTCAGGAGACATGGGGATGGCGTTCTGGCCATGAGGATGAAGCTCACAGCCTTGGTGTCTTCCTTGCTGTTGTTGCCAAGGTGTGGTAAGTTGATTCTGACTCATAATGATCCCCACTTCATCTTCCTATGGTCTGCTTCCTTGGTCACGTGAGTTGGAATGACCTTCAAGATATCAACTGGCCCATGAAAGTTAGTTGAACTGAGCTGCCTGTACTGCTGTGTGGACTAATTTACTGTCATATTCCTTTTAGCTATATAAACTTATCCATTATCTATCTATTTATCTATCATCTATCTATCTAATATAACCTTGCTTGCTGAAAGCAAAGTGGACTTGTGTTCATCATCTTATTGGTGATGAACACTAAGGACTGTAGCCTTCAGTATGAATTACAATTCAATGTACAGAAAGCCCAAATCCTTACAATTGGATCACAGGCAACCTCATGATAAATGGAGGAAAGTTGGAGGAACGTTGTCAAGGATTTTATTTACTTGGTTTTACAACCAACTGTCATGGGAAAGGAAGTCATCAAATGATGAGTTGCAATGGGAAATCCTGCTTCACACAATCCCTTCACAGTGTTAAAGAGCAGCGTTGTCACTTTAGGGCCTAAGGTGAGCCTGACCCAAGCCATCTGATCTTCAAATTGTCTCATGTGAGTGTGAAAGCTGGACTATGAAGATCATAGACGGCTTGCTGGTGTGAATTACGATATGACGTGGTGTGGCAGTCACCTGCTTATGTTAATTTTATGATTGAAATGTAGGGGTGGAGTCTAGCCTGTTAATCTGGAGATAGCCATTGAGTAGTCAATGAGGCCTCTATGTGGGCATGGCTTTCTCCTGAGACTTCTGGGAAATATCACGATATTTCCCTCGTGAGGATGCGAAGCTATCTTCCCCAGTTGTTGACAGTTAGTTCTAAGAGACGATGAATCATGGACAAGACAAGATGGCAGTGTCTGAGAAGCTGGAGGAGCCAGCGGAGAGACCACACGGCTTTGCCCTGATGGAGCCAGACCTCTGAAGCTGGGGCAGCCACATGGAGACCTCTGCCAGTGATGAGTTGCTTCTGCTGTTGATGGACCCTGAGTCCTGGAAGTGAGGAGCCATGTGGAGACCCCTGCCAGCGCCGGGATTCTGCACCCACTGGTGTGATTTCGTGAGTCGGAAGGAGACTTTATAGACTGATTTCGGGCATATGGGTTAATATCAGACTTATGACTTTGAACTGGACTGGGCTCAATGTCCTGTTCCTCTTGTATATAAATATTTTCCTTATATCCATATGCAAGTCTATGAATTTGTTCCTCTAGTCTACCCGGACTGACACACGTGGAATAGGCTGCCAGAAAAACAGACAAATCTGTATTGAAGCAAGTACCAGCTAGAATCCTTCTTAGGACTGAGGATGGCTATACTTCATCTCACCTATTATGTTATTCAGGGACCAGTCCCTGAAAAAGGACACCATGTGTGTTAGGTCAGGTTGACTAGAGAAACAAACCAGGGACTCTCATAATATGGAAGAAAGAACTTTATTTCATAAAATAATTATTTATCAAGAAAACCTCCCAACCCAGTCCAACCTATGGAAGTCCCTAAGTCTGATACTAGCCCATAGGTCCCTCTTCAGACTGTCACAGCCACGTGTAACGATGCAGAATGCAGGGAGACCACAGACTGCAGGGTGTGGTGTGGGGACCCGAGCTCCGTGGAGACGTGGCAGGACTCGAGCACCTCTCAGGTTCAGCAAGCAAGAAGGTGAAGGTGGACATAAGGACCTCCTTATCAGAAGGCCATGTCCCCAAGGGAACAGTATCATTCCTTTGCACTTTGGTTGGCTAAAGAAACAATGGACTAAGACAAATGTCTAAAATGGTAGGTCTCAAGCTTGCTTTCATACAGTTCCTCATGATGTGGGGACCCCTGAACCATAAAACTATTTTCATTGCACTTCATAACTGTATTTTTGCTATTGTCATGAATGGGGTGACCCCTGTGAAAGGGTCATTTGACCCCTGAAGAGATTGTGATCCATAGCTTAAGAACCCTAAAAGGAAAAGGATTTTATTGTGTCTGTTACTTCAGGGCAAGCACCCAAAAAGACCTAACGATGTGAACGAGGGGCGTGCAGAGGGGAGAGCCGAAGCACATCTGTGGACAATTGGACATCCCCTTACAGAAGGGTCACAAGGAAATGACGAGCCAGTCAGGGTGTAGGACAGCACCAATAAAACATACAACTTGCCTCTAGTTCTTTAATATGCCCCCCATCGTTACCCCAATTCTACCTTACAGATCCAGCCAGATCAGAGCATGTACACCGGTACAGTTAAAAGTTGGATACACAAGGAATCCAGGTTGGATGTGTCCTACAGGGTTCTCTTAGAGAAATAAAGCAGGACACTAGTAATTCTCTTTATATATTTATATAGATAGAAATATATATATATATATGTATATATATGATAGGAAATAAACAGTTAACTAATCTATAAAGCAGTACAATGGCTTGGTGCAACTCACTTGCGTGAGACAGCAAGTAGACCAGCAGTCCTTGGAGTCTTGAGGGACGATTCAGACTCTCCAGCCACCAGCAGCAAACAGCAGAGCGGGTCACCAACAGTCAGTCAGATGACAGAGCCCAACAGTCTTCAGCTCAAGAGATGTATACTTCAGGAGCGTGGCGAAGCAGGACTTGAAAGAACCTCAACTCCCAGCTGCACTGTCCAGGATTAGGCGTCTCATGGGAAGTGTTGCTTGGAGGTCGAGGAACAGGACGAACAAGGCAGCTGTCTGGTCTGAAGATCCGAAAGCAAGAGAGCAAGGGCGGGGATCACCAAGTCTTTTCTATCTCCGCCCTTCAATTGATCGCGTATGTTCATTGGCCATGTCGTCTCAACAGACCTACCTATCGTCTTTGGCCATGTTGGCACCACAAGCTTACCTATAACAATGGATCAACCCCTCAGGACCAATAATGAGAGGGGAAGGGGAAGGTGTGGGGGACAAAAGGGGAATTGATCACAATAATCTACGGATAACCTCCTCCCTGGGGAATGGACAACAGAAAAGTGGGTGAAGGGAGACATCAGTCAGTGTAAGACATGAATTTTTAAAAAATAAATTATCAAGAGTACATGAGGGAGGGAGAGTGGGGGAGGGTGGGAAAAAATGAGGAACTCAAGTAAAAAGAAAAGGTTTTGAAAATGATGATGGCAACATATGTACCAATGTGTTTGACATAATTGATGCATGTACGGATTGTGTTAAGAGCTGTAAAATCCCTCAATAAAATGATTTTTAAAAAGGCTCCTTCACTCAAAAGATCTTAGTGTGTTCTTTCACAGCAGGTCAAAGGGTTAATTGGGTATCGTTAAGAACACAGGCTCCTTCATCTGTCGGCTTCATCACCTTTCACAAGGCGGTCCTCGACCTTAGCTTAGTGCCTTCATGGTCATGAGACAGCTGCCCCAGCTCCATACATCACACCCATGCCAAGTTAAAGGTAGGAAAGATTGTTACTCTGTATTATAATTATTAGGAAATAACTTTTTGCCAGAATGCCTAGGAGGTTTCACTTTGGTGTTGTCTGGACTGATCTCCTTAGCCCTCTACTTTTAGGGAAGGTGGAGAAGTCGAAAATTTGGCTTTTTGTTGTTGTTGTTGTTGTTGTTAAAGGGAGGTAGGATTTACCAACAGGGAGAACTGGTCAGAGGATGTGTGCTAGGCAGGCAAAACACAGCTCATAACCCTTCCAGTCTTCAAGGAATACAGCACATGATGAGTTCTCCTGAAGATAACCCCTCCTCTGCCACCAAACACATACCAAGACAGTAGTCTGGATGAGGGCAGAGAGCCTCACTTTTTCCCTATGAAGAAACTGGTGGGTTTCAACTGCTGGCCTTGTGGCTAGCAGTCGGATGCGTCTCCTACCATGTATGTCACTCCGACTTTCAAATTATCCCTTTGGCTTCTTGGAATTAAGAGACTGGACGCTCCTGGCTCGCTCCACCAAGAAACGATGACAGTTTCAACCATCTTTTTGTTTTGTGGGCATCGCTGCCTCTGGTGGCCATGGGCGCTACCCAGGGCTGCCCCTGAGAGCCTCCGCTGGATTTGAACTGCCAAGCCCGCAGGCCGCACTCAACCACTTATGCCACCGGAGCAGAAAGACGGTTGGGGGATGTTTCGGGATACATTGTAAAGACCGAAAGGTCATGTTGATGGTCAGGGTCGGGCTGTGAAGGAGGGGGGAGTCAAAGACTAGGCCAAGGATTTAGGTGGAGGCAACATGAATTCCTGCCATGGAGTTGAAGCCCACTGGTCATGACCCAACAGGACCGGGTGGACTACCCTGAGTTTCTGAGTTTACAGGAGTAGAGAGTGACCAGACGTCCCGCTTTGGGCGGGGCAGTCCCGATTTTAAACAATTTTCCCCGAGTCCGTTGGCATTTTTAAAAAGTCCCGATGTTTTGCAAAGAACGCATGACAAGCTAGGGAACGGCAGGAATACGGGAAAGGAATATATACCCCTTCTACTCCCCTGCCTCCCACGTCAACCGCTTTACCGATGTTAAAATCTGGTCACTTGAAATATCCCCATCTGTCTCTCACCAAGGGACAGGTAGCTTTGGGGATCAAAGCCAAATGTGTGGCCACGTTGCCTCCCACTTGGGCTCAGGGGAAGCTCGACGTGAATGAAGCAACGGCATGGACACACACTGACATTCAGGACGGGTGGGGGCCATGCAAAAGGCAACCAGAGCAGGTGCCAGAGCCGCTTCTGTTGTTCGCTTGCGGTCGTTAGTGAGCTGGGATCCCAGCAGTCAGCAGTTCGAAACCACCCGCTGGAAAGAGACAGGGCTTTCCACTCCCGCAGTTACAGCTCCTGAAACCCACAGGGAGTAGTGCTGGCCTGTCCTATCCCCTCAGTGCCATCGAAGCGATGCCGACTCAACGCGAGCCTCCAGGATAGGGGAGAAGTGTCGCAGTGGGTTCCAGTCCCGAGACCGGAACTTTAGGGGAGCGGCCGGTGGTACCGAACCGCTTTTCCGAGCCTGTCCTATGGGGTCGCTTTGGCTCGGCAAGGAAACCGACTCTTGGACTTGCACCTCAACCTCCTGCTGACCCCAGAGATTCGTCATAGCTTCCAGCTATCCTTTCATGAAAGAGGTCCCCGAGGGGGGGGACACGACACCGGGGCGAACCCCGCACGGGCGACGACGTGAGGAGTGAGTGGCCTGCCAGCCCCGCCCCTAGCGGTCGCAAGTCGCAGTCGCAGTCGCGGGCGGTGTTTGCACGCGCAGCTCCTCCGGGACGCGCGGGGGCGCTGCGGCCGCACGCGGCGCTCTGCCTCGCGACGTGGGGCGGACTGGCGCCTCGGTGGTTCGCGCCGAGGCCGCCGGGACGGCGGTGGGAAGATGGCGGCCCCCGGGGACCAGCATGAAAGCGTAGAGGCAGAGGGGAGCGCGGGGCGCCGGGGGGCCTCCGGCGTGGAGGTGGTGTTTCCCCCCGCCCCCGCCGCCCCCGCCCCGCTGTGCCCTCACGGTGGGTCGGCGACCGTCCCCAGGCCTGCCGTCGGGTGTCGGGAGAGAGGGCGGAGGTGCTCTGGAGTTACCGGGGGCTCTTAGGACTCCAGGATTTTCATGTCCCTCCCGTCACCGCTGTGATGACTCGGAACTCCCTTCCTCGGGGCGTTTCCTTTTCCCACTTCGGCAGAAACCATTCTCGAAGGTTCCATGGCCATCGCCTGGCTTCCGGGCATCGTTGCTTTGGGGTGGAGTGTAGGCAACGGCGATGCTCGGGACCGTGTATTTCTAGGTGCCAAGTACTCGGCGTCTTCGGCCGTGAGTGCGTGGTGTTTTAAATAAAACACGTGTGAGCGAGTGGCAGGATGAGCCCTTCCTCTGCCAAGCAGACCGAGGGGGTTCTCTGATTTGGAAGGAGAGTAGGGTGTGCAATGCCACCCTCGGCGCCGGTGTTTGAAGGACAGCCGAGATGGCAAAGTGCGGAGCCTTCTGCCTCGTGACCGGCAGTGTGCACGCACGGCCTTAGCGCTGCCGGGACCGCACTGCCCTTCCCCAGACATCAGGGTTCCAAAGCGTGTGTTTGCTGCAAAGGGGAGCCGGTATCGAACATTGTGGCTGCCCGGGGAGGGAAATGCCTATTAAGCAGAACGGTGCCAAGAATTCTGTCCAGCTCTATAGAAAACGCAAGCCCGTTTTAGTTAAAGCTATACATTTGATGCAGACAACTGTTTGACTATTTTTGTCCCCCCCTTTCCCTCTGCTCTGGACTAGGACCGACTCTTCTCTTTGTAAAAGTGAACGAAGGAAGAGAAGAAACAAGGAGGTTTTATGCCTGCTCTGCCTGTAGAGATCGAAAAGACTGTAATTTCTTTCAGTGGGAAGATGAAAAGGTATACCAACTTTCTTCATAGACAGTTTTATTTTTGTTGTGTGTGACAAATGTATTGAGAATGTCGGTAAGACTAGAGAATTGGGACGTGGTGTGTCATAGATTTCTCAGAGAAATGATGGCACTTGGTAGTGATGGTAGCAGGACAGGGTGGAACTGACTCTGGAAATTTCTGAGATTGTCCCTCTTGATGGGACGAGAAAGCCTCCTCTTCCTCCCGTGGAACATCTGGTGGTTTCCAACTGCTGATATTTTGCCTTGCAGTCTTAATTGTAACCACTCTACCACCATGGCTCGATCTCTCTCTCTCTCTCTCACACTCACACACACACACACACACTCACACACACACACACACACACACTCACATTCATTCCGGCTGCATCCTCACAGATGTTCTTAACTTTGAACACATTACAGCATTACAGCAGCCACGGTGTTGATCCACATCTTTGAGCTTCTTCCTCTCTTTCACTGACCTGCTTTACTAGGTGTGCCAGGCTGGATTATTTGGAAAAGTAAATCCAGTGACAAAAACACACGTATGTATCCACATACGTACACGCATACATACGAAGGCACGAAACTCGAGCTTATTGATGAGCCTTGCTGCTCTTCGGGAGAAAGATCTGGCATTGTGCTTCTGTGCAGATGACAGCCCAGAGAACCCCGTGCGGTGGTTCTGCTCTGCCACAAGGGGTCCCTGTGAGTTTAAAACTACTCTGTTAAAAAAACAAAAAAATACTCTGTGTGGCTAACAGCGCGTCTGGTAATCCCTGGGATCTTGAATTCCTGTCTTGGTTCCCCTTACAATTCAACAAGAGGTTACGAGTGAGTCTCTCATCCTTCCTTTGCAAATACCGATTTCTCCTTAAACTCTGGCGTTTGTGATCATTTCTAGGAAGTGATAGACAAGCGCTCCATCTGCACATCTGCATTGAACCTCCTTCATAAAACCATGAATTCATCATAGAAAAGCTTGTGGAGAGAATTAGGGACATGGTATTTTGGATTCTCACCAGTTAAAGTTTCTGGATGTTTTCACTAGAGAATTTTTAGCTTTTTAAGTTTATTGGGAAAGAATCCTGTTTACCACTCCCCCGCACATCCCCTGCCATCACAAGCGCCACAAGAGTGAGACCCCTTCCCTTGCCCGTGGTGGGTATTGCTTTAGATGGTTCTAGAGGGACCCCCTGTTTTATGCCCACTGTTTTCCCTTGAGTGAATGCCTGCTCTCAACATGGCACTACTCAAGGATGCTGTGGTTCCTTGCTGTCACCTGGCACAGCTGTGTTTTAGGATGCAATGGTTTATTCACCGAACTCTGTATTCTTTCTCAGCTGTCCGGAGAGAGACTTGCTGCCCGAGAAGCTCATAACCGCAGATGCCGACCTCCCCTCAGTCGGATGCAGTGTGTGGAAAGGTACTGGTGCGCCGAGGCTTTGGGCTGTTTTTCCTTTTCTTCAGTATAATATTCTATTAGGTGAGGTCAAGTTGGTTAACAGTGCTATTGAACTACCTCTACATTATATCTTCTTTCATGTTTTTGTCTGTTTTATCTATGACTGAGACCCACTCCTTGCCCCTCGTCTAGGATGTAGATGACAAGTCGGTTTCTGCTCTCACCTTTTAGTCCACCTCAGCTGCTGTGTTCAGAATCATCCTGAGACCTTACTCATGCTCAGTGGAAAGGGGCACTTAGATCTGTGGAGCCTGTCTCTTCTGAGCTGCTTTGTGGGTTTTGGGGCCCCGGGGGCATGGTGGTTGTGTGCTGGCCTGCGAGCTGCACGGCCGGCATTTCGAAACCACCAACAGTTCTTCACGGGAACAAGACTGGGCGTTCTCCGCCTATGAAAACAGTGACACCCCTGGGAGACACACAGGAGTGGCTTGCAGTCAGCACTGGCTCACTGCCAGGGCGTGTGGGGTTATGGTTTTGATGGCGTATGGTTGTACGTTTAACACTCAGTGTGAACCACCCACCAGTCCTTGGGAGAGGTGAGACTGCTCCCTCAAAACTCACAGTCTCAGAAACCCACAGGGGCGGTGCTACCCTGACTCCAGCCCTCAGAATTGGCTTTGAGGGCAGTGACTTGGGCGTTTTGAGTTTTTCATAGATTCTCAAGTTCTCCGGAGAAGGTGTTGTTGTTGTTGTTGTTGTTTTCAGGTGCCACAGAGTCGGTTCTGACTCAGGGACCCAGTGTACAGCCGCTGGAAGCACCCCCGGACCTGGGCCAGGCTCACCGTTGCTGTTAGATTTGAGCCGCTGGTTACCGCCACTGCGTCACGCCATCTCCATGCGGGCCTTCCCCTGTCTGCTGCTGCAGCTGCTCTGCTGAGTACGATGTGCTTCCTCCTCCAGGGGCTGACTGGTTGCTCCCGGTAGCATGTTCAGAGGACGTCAGATGAGAGAGTGCCACCCTCGCTTCTAAGCAGCACTTCCCCCAGACAGATTTGTGTGCAATCTGGCAGCCTGTGGCTCTCAGTGGTCTCTGTCAGCGCCGTGGTGCAAAGGCATCGCTTCTTCTTCGGTCTTCTTTCTGCATCCCTCCTGCACCATCCTCACAATTGTTCGTACGTTTGTGCCCTTTGTTGCAGCCACTGTGTCCCTTCATGTGCTTTGGGGCCTGCCTTTTCCTCGGTCCATTCGACCGGTCTCTCTGGAGACGTGGCTCCAGGCCCACCACCAGAAGAGCCGTCTCTTCCCAGGGCACAGTCTTCTACCCCGGCCTCCCAGGCAGCGCGGTGGCCTGCCTGCCTGATGCTCACCCCTTTCTTTGTCCACCTTAAAACCACTTTGACAGAGGCGGGCTCAGCGCAGCCCGGAAAGGTTTCTCATGCTGTGGGGAGTGGGAGAAGACCAATCTGTTGCTACCTTGTAACGTGACTGTAGTCACCCCAAAGCAACACACTCCTATGGAGGTGCCTCGTAAACCTTAATGGAAATGCAAGTCTAGAGGTTGACAGAGGCACGAAGGGAGTGGGTGAGGCATGTGTGTCTCCAAAAAGTGCTTTCATCTCTGTTGGTGGGTGAACCAGAAGAAGTAATCTGCCACTGGGAAAATGCTAGCATTACTTCTAAAGCTCTCCCACACCCCCCACCTCCCCACCCCATGGGCAAGTACATCCTCTATTGTGTTCCTAATTGGGCACTTTTGACCAAGTTTCTATCCAGCCCTTGGGTGAACCAGGCTATATTCTGGAACTTATGACATATTGATGGTAACAAGAATGAAGAGAATGTCTAAAATGGATTGTGGTGATGACTGTACAACTTTAAAAAATAAATTTAAACCATTGAATTATATCATACATGATTAATATACCAATAAAATGACTTTTTAAAAAAGTGGGTCAGCTCCCACAGTGTCGGTCTATACTAAGGGTAGCCTCTATCCCCATGTGAAGCCTCCCTCTAGTGGACCAAGGCCAGAATCAGATAAAGGGTGAGTTTCTCTCCCCTGCTTCCCAGGACATTCCCTCTGGAGATGGGAGATTCCAATCCACCCCAGATGGCATAAAACCTAACATACTATGCATGGTGTCTTTTTCCAGGGCCTGGTCTCTCTGTAAACATGGCCAAAGTGCTTGGGGTGCAAGTGTTACTGCCGTGTTATGGGTAGCCTGTTGGCACCTGATTGTGACCTGCAGACTTACCAGGGACATCTGTGCGGCTGCTCCAGTCAGTGTTCAAGGAGGTGCGCCTGGCCAGCTCTGCCTAGTGGCTGCTTCACTGAAGTCTGTTTTCTCAGTGCTCACGGAAACCCAGATTTTTTAAGACTGACTATTAGGGAAATGCCATAAACATGATTTGTCTGCTCCAGGAAAGGCAAATGGAACATCAAATGGAGATCAATAAAAGTGACATTTCAAAGTGCTAGCCTGCAGTTTGTGGATCGTGCTGAGCAGGCAGCAGAATGAAGTGCATTTGTGGTGTGTATGTGTGTGTGTGTTTGCTTTGTGTGTGTGTGGGTGAGAGAGAGAGAAAGAGATAGAAGGGTGTAGTGATCAGGTGTCAAAAGTTCCTTATGTTCTCGTGTTTGCCACCAAATGTTAGAAAAAGTCTTGTGTCTGAATATTAAATATAAAGCAGTATTTGCTGAATGATTATGTTGATTATCAAGAGCAAGAACTAATACACAAGGTCATTTAACAATGGTTGCAGCAGTAAATCAACAAGGAACTGCCAGAAATTCAAGCAGGATGCAGAAGAGAGCATGGAGCAAAGACATCATTACTGACGTCAGATGGATCATGGGTCAAAGCAGGGAGTACCAGAACAATATTTACTGTAGTTGATTAATTATGCAAAGGCAATGTTGTGTAACTCATTACCAGCTATGGATGGGCTTGAGAAGAATGGGAATTCCCAAACACTTCATTGTGTTCACCCAGATCTTGTATGTGAGTCTAGGGACAGTTGTTCAAACAGAACAAGGGAATGCTGCATGGTTCAACATCAGGAAAGGTGTGCGACAGGTGTTTATCTTCTCACCATCCTTCTTCAACCTGTGTGTGAGCAGATCATCAGAGAGGCTGGACTACATGGAGAAGAACATAGTGTTCACATTGGAGGATTTTCTTTGGAGTGTTGAAGAGCACGGCTGTTACGCCTGACCCATGCCATGGCATTTTCAGTCACCTCATGGGCACGTGAGTGTTGGACACAGAATACGGAAGGCTGAAGAAGAATAGGTGCATTTGAATTTCGGTGCGTGTGAAGAACATCAAAAGTACCATGGTCTGCCCAAAGAACAAACAAGCCTGTCTGCTAAGCAGGGCCACCAGAACGCGCTTAGAAGAGAGGGCGGCAAGGCTTTATCGCAAGCATTTTGGAGAAACCAGTTCCTGGAGAAGGACATCATAGAAGTAGAAGGGCCGGGCCCTTGCCGAGATGGACGGGCACCGTGGCTGCCGCAGTGGGCTCAGACAACAACGGTGGGGTGGATGGCACAGCAGGGCAGTGTTTCCTTCTGTTGTACAGAGGGTCGCTGTGAGTCGGAACTGCCTTCTGGCTACCTGATAGCAACCGCAGAAGCCCTGGTCAATGTTGAATTGAAACAGCAACAGTAGATAGCCTTGCTTGCTTTCAGTTTTAGGAGAGCATATTCAATCTCTCATAAAGTATGATGTTAGCTAAAAGTGTTGGTTTTGTCACGTGCTTTTTCTGCACTTTCTTACCCCCCCCCCCCCCCCCCCCGCCTTTTTGTACTGGAGTAACACCGGTCTCATGAAATGAACTGGGAAATGTTTCCTCCTCTGCTTCCAGGTTTCTGGAAGATTGGTGTTTCTTCCTCTGCTCGCATTGCTTCCATTGAGAAATCGGACATTGTTCTTCTGTGGTGCCCTGTTTCCTCTGGCCTCTTTTAAGAGCTTCTCTTTTCCCCTTACTCTGCAGCTTGTTTAAACCCAGTCTTGAAATGAGACTCATCTATTTTGCCCTGGAGTGTTTTCTCCTGGGGCCGCCATGTTGGATAACGGTCAGGGGGCAGCGGGGCATCTTCCTGGAGCCCACAGGGTGACAGCGAGGCAATAACCACAGCAAGGCATCCTACCCTCACTTCTTGAATCTTTTGATGTGTTGCTTTCATCAGGTTCAAAAACATTTCTTTTCTCAAAATGACAATATGATTTTTGCCCTTACTCTTTAAAGGACTTCACACAAATGTATCTCTTCTCCCCTGCTGCTGCGTTTTGGATGTTTTCCTGCGGTGCCTTTAGCTGCACCGATCCTTTTTTCTGCAGCCCGGGACTGCTGCATGTCCCTCTCGTTCAGTGTGCACTGTGTCTCAGACAGTTTTTGTGGAAAATCTTTATCAGTTTGATTTGGTCTTTTTCTGTCTTGTCATGTCTTTACTGAATGGAGATATCCTTTCCTCCGCCTTTTGGAGCCTGGGGGATATGGTGACATGCCACTGCTGTAATGACCCTGACTACTAATCGTGCCGTCTTTGTTCAGGGGCCTGCGGTTTCTTAGGCAGCCCCAAGCAGCCCAGGACTTTAGCTTAGGATGGCCCTTGCCCAGCTACCAGGGGGGTTCCCACTCTGGCTTGTCAGCAGACAGCCTCCCAGCGAGTGTTCTGCCTGCTTCTTCCCAGTCGCCGTTTCCTGCTGGTGGAGGAGTGGACACTTTCTTCACATGCACGCTCCGGCCTCAGCAGAAGCCCCGCAGGACATGTCAGCAACTTTGGGAATGAGCTTTCCCTCTGTCTTGCTGGCTCCCACTCTCCCTGTGCAGCTTTCCCCTCCCCGTGCACCCATGGCATAGTCTCCTCCCCCCTGCCCTGTGCAGTCCTGGTGCCGCTTTTGTGCTTGGTGCCATCGGGTCGATCTGACTCACAGACTCTATGTGCAAATGAAAATCACTGCCTGGTCCAGGCCAACCTCAAAATTGTTGTTACCCTTGTGCCCAGCACTGGAGCCACTGTGTCATCCATCTCGTGAAGGGTATCCCCTGATTTCACTGCTGTTCGACTTTACCTAGGAGCCTTGACGGTGTTGTGGGTAAGCTTTGGGCTGCTTGTCACAGGGCCAGCAGTTTGAAACCACCAGCTTCTCTGTGGCTCCGAAAACAGTCCTGGAACCCACGGGGTCAATTCTTCCCTGCCCTCCAGGGTGGCCGTGATGTGGAACGACTTGGCGGCAGTGAGTTTGGTTTCTGGTTGTCTGCTTTACCAAGCTTTGCCTCCATCCCCTTTTTTGCCCACCCTGTGCTTTGCCAAGCATGATGTCGTCTCTAGGGGCTGATCTCTCGTGATACCATATGCAAAGTGCGTTAGACAAAGTCTCACCATCGTTGCTACTTTGAAGCACTCTGGCCGTACTTGCATCAAAACAGATGTGCACATTCTTCCAGCAGCACATGGGGGTTTCAGTGGAATGCATCCTCTGACCTCCTGACTGCTGTTTCCAGCCCAGACAAACGCCTTGACAGCTTCAACCTTTTACTTTGTTGATCATGATGTCACCTCTTAGCCCAGTTGTGAGGAGTCTGGTTTTCTACACAGTGAGTTGTAATCCATTCTGAAGGCCATATTCCTTGATTCTTATCTTATTCTTGCTACTCATTTTCAGCAAGGAAGATTGTGTCACCTTCATGTTGCAAGTTGTTAAGTCTTCCACCAATCCTGGTACTGTGTTTTATTTTATGTAGTCCAGCTCCTTGGAATGTTGCCCAGCATATAGGTTGAACAAATACGGTGCAAAGATAAAACCTTAACACTCATCTTTCCTATTTTAAATTGCAGTATTCTCTTGCTCTGTTCACAGAATTTCCTTTTGACCCATGTACAGGTTCTGCAAGAGCACCATGATGTGTTCTGGGATTCCTTTTCTTCTCAAAGCTGTCTAGATGTTCATGATCCACACAGCTGAATGCCTTTGCATACTCAATCAACCACAAGGAAACATTTTCTGATATTCCCTGCTTCGAGCAAAGACATCAGTAATGATAGCCCCTTTTCCATGGCTTCTGAATCCTGCTTGAATTTCTGGCGGCTCCCTGTCAATTACTGCTGCAAGTATTGTTTAATGATCGTCAGCACAATTATACTTGCATGTGATATTAATGATACCGTCCAATAATTTTCCCATTCTGTGAAACCACCTTTCTTTGGAACAGGTAAAGATAGGAATCTATTCTGTTCAGTTGGCTCGATAGCTGACCTCCACATTTCTTGGCTTAGGGCTTCCTCAGGTTGTTGAACCATTTCACTTGGGATCCCATCAATTCCTGGGGCCTAGTTTTTGGCTAATGTCTTCACTGTACCTTAGACTTCTTCCTTCCCTACCATCAATTCTTATTAATATGCTACTTCTTGAAGGGATTGGATATTGACTAGTTCTTTTTGGCATAGTCATGGTAGTTGTAAGATTAGAAGTCTCCCTGGATTCTTTTTTTCCCTCCACACTCACTGCCATCAAGTCGATTCTGACTCATAACAAGTCTACAGCAACCTACCAGACAGGGCAGAATGGCCCCTGTGGAGCCCTGGTGTGTAGGGGTTGCGCTTGGAGCTGCTGACCGCAAGGTCGGGCGTTACAGTTACTGAGCCCTTTCTTTCCATCCCTCTCTCTCTCCTTTCTTGTTAGTTATGGATAAGGCTGTCCACGAGCAGCTAGCCTGTGAACGGGAATGGGGCTTGCCCTGACGAGCGCATTTCCTGCTGTCGTCATTCCCAGTGCATGTTGACAAATGCAAGTCATAGTTGCGTTAGGTCCGTGGCAGTACAGCTGTGCTTTGATATGGAGCACTTTCAAAATGGTGTTGATTCTGGCGAAATAAATGCACAGCTTTCCTCATGCAGGCCCACCTTGATGGCCAGTGAGACCGTCTGGTTCTCCTTGAACTTCAAGGGCTTTGGGGAGCCATCTTTCCCAAAAGGGAGAAGGCAATACTGGTGAAATAGTAACATTATCTTGATACAAATGATAATGATCCACGTTCATTCCTGTTTTCTCTGTCCAACATGCGCCCCCCCCACCCCGTTTATTCCCTTTCTTTGTTTTTTAAACAAAGAACTTTAGTGAACTTGTTACTAAAGACTACAAGTCCATTTCACTGTCCTTTTCCTCTTTAAAAAAAAGCTACTCAGACCTTTACTAAGTAGTTTTGAAACATAAGGAACCCTCCTCCTCCCCCCACCCCCCCGCCAAGTCCTCTGGAATAGGAACCCAGCAACAGCATGAAACATCTAAAACATTTAAAAAAAAAAAACAAAAAAAACCAAGATACGGAAACTGGAGGATTTTTTTTCTTTTACATCTATATATATATATATATATATATATATGTATATATCCCATCACAGGAAATGAAATCAACAATATCCTAATATCCTATTAAACACGCCATACATGTGTTTCTCGTACTCCCCCCTCAATAACCTACCTCCTCCTCATGCTTTCTGCTCATAACCTGCTATACTGATCATCTTTTTTGACATCTTGTTGCCTTCAGTCTCATGTTGTGGTCCCAGCCCAGGAGGAGCAAGATTGGGCAGATCACTCAGCCAGCGAGGTGGGTGTGCCACAGCTGTCTGCGCTCATCCCTACACCCTTTGTTAGGAACCCCTGAATTTCTGGCTCGGTGGACACCTCTGGATGGTGTCAGAGCCAGATTCAAGGGGGACCTTGAATCCCTTGCTTGGTGAAAACTAATCCAGTGGGCCTACAGCTTACCAACCCCTCCCTCCACAGGGACTGGGCCCAGGCATCACAGACTGGCACCAGGACACTCACTCACGTGGGCAACAAGACTGGGAACCTTGACCCTGAGCCCGACTCGGTGTGTCTCTGGCGAGACGTACCCAGGTACACATCAGCCTCCAGGAGTCACCGTTCTGTGCCAGAGCCAACACACAGTGCCAGAGCTACCAAACGCCACCTGTGATTTCTCAGTCACTTCTTAGATCGTTATTCTGTAAATACAAACCAAAGGAACGTTTTTGGACTATTGAATGAGGGTGAGTGAAGCTGAAATTCCTTTCTGGAAATATTGTGGGGTGTGTGTATGTGTGAGTGCGTTATGCCAGAAGTGTAAAAAAGATTACTTCATCATTCCCCCCATTATATGCCTGTGTGTGTTATTTGTGTGGATGTGCTATGTGCGAAGTAAGGTGTATGTGCTCCGCCTGCCAGCACGGGAGTAGTAGATCTGGGTGTTCCAGGTGATTGTTGGTCCCTGTCTGAAGTGAAAGAGAAACGTGGGAACCCAAGGGTGGAGAAGGACCTGGATTTCAGAACTAATCGTTGCCTTGAACGGGTGAGAGCAGAGGCACTAGAGGGTGCCTGGCAATCACTCCTGCTCATTCTGATCAGGAACTCCCCACAGGAATCTGCTTACAAAGGGAGGGAAATAGGAAACAGAACTCCAACTTCCTAAAGAATCTGGTCTTTTGGGACCTGTGAAGGCTGAAGAACTCTCCCAAGATGCTATGGCTCTTAGAAAAGCAAACAAACCCCAAAGCCAAACTCACAACCTCTAAGTCACTGCGACCCCGTAAGACAGGGTGGAACTGCTGCTGTGCGTTTCTGAGCCCGACGGTTTACAGGAATAGAAAGCCCATCTTGCTTCCAAAGTTTGGTTGGTAGTTTCGCACTGCAAACCTTGTGGATCATAGCCCAACTCGTAGTCACTTTGCCACCAGGGCTTGTTAGGGCTTTTTTTTTTAACACCTTCAATAATTTATTAGTGGCATATATCTTGTTTCTTTGACATAGAGCTGGAAGGCCTTCTTTCATACTAGAAAATTAACTGCATAATTATAATACAGTGTATGCAAATATATGTATACTGAAAAAGTGAAAATTTTAATCACAGTTCACTTTCAGTTCAGTGCATTCTCAGAGGAATCACTGAGGGAGGGATAACATCTTTGTGGCCAAATCAAAACTTCTCAGGATTAAGTCTTGTGCAGGCAGTTTTGATTATGCTGAATCAAGTCATGCAGCGGCGGCAGGTTAGGGAATGGCAAATCTTTGCTTCTAGATTGCCCAAAGGCTGTTTCTGTGATTTAGGCGGGCTTGGCCTATCCAAGAATTATCTTCAGAGACTCTCTGCCACAGGAGCCGTGTTCCTGAAACTATCACTCGGAGTGGCTCTCTCGTTGTCTGTCCTTGCTTGGAGAACTGTTTTTGGTGGTAAGATCTTCGTTTCCTGGTAGGGGAGATGTGGTATGCGACAACGTTTTGCCATTTGGTGAAAGGGAGTGATGTCTTTCCTATGTTGCGGTACCCTTCGTCAAGTGCAGTTTTGTTCTGTCTCTCTCAAGGTCTTCCATGCACTCTACTGGAACACAGGCTTTCTTAATTGCACTTGGGGTTTTCCATTTTCTCAATACTTTGGCTTGTACTTGAGCCACCAGGTGTAAATTAGAC
This sequence comes from Nesogale talazaci, assembly GCA_004026705.1. NCBI lineage: Eukaryota > Metazoa > Chordata > Mammalia > Afrosoricida > Tenrecidae > Nesogale > Nesogale talazaci. Next base: position 81,709 of record PVJH01005843.1, read on the forward strand.
ATTTCTTTCTTCAGTTCCCAGTATGCGTGCTGCACATTATCACTTGAAATGGGAAGCCTCTGGAGATCACTGCTCTTCAGATTATCATCTTGAGACAGGTCCGTTTGTTTGCATTTTTGTAGCTCTGTTTTGAGATCACTACATTCTTTCTTCATCAGTTCCAGCTCTTGCCCCAAACCTTGGATCTTCAGGGTCACAGCTCAACTTTTCTACCTCCCAGTTTGATGTGGGTGGATTTAAATTCCTCATCACCTGCTGAGTTTTCACCTCTATTCTTAGCTGGAAGAATTCTACTTCTTTAGATTGTAGCTGTTCGTATAATAGTTTCAAAGATTCAGAGTTGATTTTACTCATTTTATCCAATTTGCTTTTCAAATTATCTCTATCAATGCAAACCTCCCGATATGCACGATAGGCTTTATTTACTTTTCGTCCCACAGAACTTGTTTCTTCATCTGATTGAGCTCCTATAATCTTTTCTTCTAAAAATCTTATTCTTTTCTTTAACAAAGTTTTCTCTTTCTCTGAATCCTTAAATCGCTTTTTGATGTCTTCATATGCCGTTACGAGGGCAAAAAGTGAAGCGAGTCGCATCTCCTGAATATAGTGAGCCTGGAGTCATTGCTCTAGCTCTTCTGTTAACTTTTTCATGATTTAGGACGCAGATATCATCTTCCACCAATGTATCCGTGACAGCCCGAAGCCGGACTCCATGGGACTGTCCCCACGCCCACCAAGGTTTCGATTCTCCAGTGTTGGGAAATGGATAAAAATCAAACCGGGTTGCCAGGGGTCACTACGGGCTTCTGGTTTCCTGGAGGACACCGCGGCTTCCCCCATGGAAGGCTGCTGCTTGGGGAGTGCCAAAGAAGGATTTCCATTTTTCTGCCGTGACTGCCACACCTGGCGCGACCCCGTCCCTCGTCGAGGGTCTGGGGGTTAAGGAAGGGCTCATGCTCCGAGGAAGGCTGCCTGGCCACCCGCAGCCCCATTACCCAGCAGTGCACGCGCAAGACCCAGGCCCCCCTGCAGCAGCCCTGGGGTGGGGTGGAGGTGTGTGTGGCGCCGGCCCAGTGTGCCGAGACGTGAAGTCTCTCTTCAGGGCTTTTCAAATGTTGCCTCAAAACTGCCACAAAAATACCAGCCTCTCCTTTGGAGAAAGATGAGCTTTCTACTCCAGCAGAGGTCCAGCCGTGGAACCCACAGAGACGGCTCTGCCCTGTCTTACAGGTTGTTACAAATTGGCATCGGTTCGATGGCAGCGAGTTTGGTTCTGTGTTTGGTTTCTTTATGCAGGGCTTTTTAGAGCAGGATATTTGTGGAATATGAAAAATAGCAAAGGTGCACGGTCCTTCCCATAACACATCTAAAATCCATGATCACCTCCTCTTTTCTCGTTCCTGGAAGGTACCTGACGATCATCCAGTTGCCCCTGTCCCAGAGGAAATTTTGCCAAAGATGTCAGCAGCTGCTGTTGCCAGGCGACTGGGGCGAACACAGGGAGCATCCGGTGGTGGGAGAGATCTCTGTAGCCCAGCTAAAGAGGCCCAGTCAGCTCCTGTACCCTCTGGAAAACAAGAAAACCCACGCCCAGTATCTGTTCGCTGACAGGAGTTGTCGCTTCCTGGTGGACCTGCTCGCCACGCTCGGGTTCACGAGGGTGCTGTGTGTGGGAACTCCCAGGTAGCCCCATCGTCTTCTCTCTCTTTTTCCGCCAGCTCAGCTCTGGGCAGGCCTGGCTTGAAGCAAGCCTGCATGCAGGCCAGTCGGCACCATTTTCCTTCCACAAGTGGGAAAATGTGACACGCATGTCCATTGTGCTATTGCATGCTGAATAGACTACCGCAGAGGATAACCATCAGTTGTAGGTGCACTCAGAAATGGGAAAAAATTCATGCAACTGGCTTTATCGCAATACTTTCTTTTAGCTGTCTACTCCATTTTACCTCTAGAACAGAACCCCCAGCTGCCTGTATTGAAATTGTAGGGAACGTCCATGGAGGCGTTAGTCAGCCTATGCAGAGCACAGCACAATGCTTGAAGCACTCCGTGGATGTGTAAGGCACACTCTTGGTACTAGAGCGGGCTCCCCAGAGTGCCTTTGAGAGAAACTTTTTGCAGTGTGATTGAAGATGCTTTCTGATTTGATCCTTTAATCTTAGACTGACTCCTCTCTTTTGGAGAGGCCTTAACAAATATTTGCTGAATGGAGACTTGGGTAAAATGTGCTGGTTCTCCTTGACATTTCCTTTAAGGATCAGAAAAATAGCAATAATGTTTGCTTGTTTGTTTGTGGATTGTGCAGTATTAGTGATGTCTCATTAAATTTTTTTCACTAATGGTTTTAGGTTGCACGAACTCATCAGGTTGAAAGCATCAGATGAGAAGTTGAACATTAAAAGCCTGTTACTGGATATTGATTTTCGGTAGGTTTACAATGTATGTTCATTCTGCTTTTTCTCCTGTTCTTACCGTTTTTCTCTTCTTTGTTGTTTACAATCTGGTAAAACCCCATAATGAGTTAACATTCAGAAGTCGTCTTTGTTTCCAAGACACCCTTTTAGCCACGTGCCCTCTTCACTCAGCCTGTCATTTTTCAGAGTTCCAACAGGGGCCAGTGGCTTCTCTTTTTCCTGTCTTTCTCCCTAACTCTTCCTGGTGACCGTATCTTCTTGTCTTGGGTGCATTAGATGTGTCTTCCTATTCAGAGAACTTGTGTCTTTTCCATTTATTTTCAAAGCTAACTGAACTTCCTTGTGATCAATCAGGTGCCCACGCTCGGGCCTTGGAGGGTGATGTGTCAGTTGTCTTTAGCAGACGGGGCACTGACTGAGGCCCGAGGAGGAAGACTGTGTTGGAGGGTACGAGTTCAGTGGGGTGAGAAAGCCCAGGCTGCCTAGAATCTTGCCTCTGGTAGTAATTTCGAAGATACAGATCTTTGATTTATAACACAGGACGATAAAATTCAGCCATCCACAGTCTCTATAATTGAATCTGCAGATTGAGTGTACTCACCCCTCAGTTATTGACTGCCTCGTTATCTGATATTCTGCATCGACAGTAGTAAAATGGCTACTATGCTAACAGTTTAGTGCAGAAATGTAGTACATCTGGCAGTAACGAATCCTGAGGTGGGAGGGAAGAGTAACTCTTGACTCTGAAGCTCATGTCACCCTGACTGGCCCATGATTCTCATTGGTTCAAATGAAAAACAAAACAAAATGCTTGCATCGGGTTGGTCCTGACTCATAATGACTATCGAGGGCAGTGTAGAACTGCCAAGACTGTAATTCTTTCTGAGAGCAGAAAGTCTCTTCTCCCAAGGGGTACCTTCTGGTTCTGAACTGCTGACCTGCTTCCTAAGCAACAGGGCTTAAGCTGTTATTTAATGATGTTATTTGACAGTGATGTCATGATGTAATTACCCTCCATTGTCAGGTAACACTGATTGTCATCTGCCAACCAGGTCCTTGGAACCTAACTAACCACGTTGATAAGAGACGCATGGGTAGACTCTAGTTTTTTTCAGTTATTTCAGTTCCAGGAGTTTATGGTATATTCATAACACAGAGAGGCTCTCTGCCCAAACTAAAGTACTCACAAAACTCCCAAAGCTCAACTCACTGCACTGAGTTGATGCCAACTCATAGCGGCCCTTTAGGACAGAGTAGAACTGCCCTGTGATTTTCCAGGACTGAAACTCTTTGTGGGAATGGGAAGCCCTGTCTTTGTCCCCAATTTCTAAATAGCCAGGATACCCTTAGAAATAAATCATGCTCTGCATGATTCCTTGGTGAGTATCACACCCATGTGCTCTGCACCCGGACACATATTCCAAACTAGACTGGCGCCCTTGAGTCAGTGCTGACTCCTGGTGACCCCTTGTGGGTTTCCAAAATTATAACTGTTTATGGGAGTTGATACCCCCGTCTTCCTCCCTGGAAGCTGCTGGGGATTTTGAACAGCCGACCATGAGGATCGCGGCCCCACATGTAACCACTGATCACCAGGGGTCCTGGGACATGCATTAGCACCTGGAAAGAGTAAAAGTAGACAGTACAGTAACAAGCAGTCCTGCTGGCTGTGAGCTGTCTTTATGGACTTAGAGAACCAGGCACACACCATTTTGTGGCACAGAGAGGTACCTGAAAGTGAGTGACCATAGTAGGACAGGCCACCCCCTCCCTGTCCTGCTGTTCTGGTGGAGACAGAGGACTCTCCCATGCAGGTCTCCCTTTGGCAGCATCAGTGAGGGAGTCAAAAAGGGGCTTACCGACTATGCACCCCACCATGAGGCCTGATGGACTTGCTTAGATAGACTCAACCTATGCTGGTCACTAGCACCACAGCTGAAGGGACCTAGAAGTATCCTCCTCTTGCCACTTTGAAACTCCAAAGCCCACTGCCATGCTACAGTGACACATCAAGGCTCAGAGGGTAGGCTGGACAGTTATTCCCCTCCTTTCCTGAGACTAGTTGCCATGGTGATGATTTGGGTACTCCTCGCTCATTTGCCTGTGTTTAAGTGTTGCCTGGTTATTGTATAAAACAAAAGCCTATTGGTTGTCCTGGCTATTTCCAGAAACCAGAGTCTAGCGGCCAAGCCTAGTTCTTCATTCCACAAATGCACTATTAATATTACTATTCAATATTGAATATTGAAAGAGTCAAGTTTTATGTTTCTTTTTATTCACATCTGTTGCAGTCTAGCTGACCAATATTCCCGCATTGTTGCAGAGAATCTATCAAATATAATATGCTCTCTCTCAAAAATAAGACAGACATCTCACTAGGCTGGGTATTGTCAAGAAAATGGAAAAGAGCAAATGTTGGGGTCTGGGCTGCGTAGTGTGGAGGAAGTGTGAACTTTGTGCATTCCTGTATGAATGTAATGGTGCAGCTGCCTTGTATAGCAATTTAGTAATCCCTCATAGAGCTTCCTATGCCCCAGCTATTCAACTCTTATGGATTGTGCTAGGGCTGGTTCTTTCAGAAAGCAGAACCAGTGGGGTATGTGCAAGTGTCTCTCTGTGTGTATCTGTGTTGTGTCAAGAGAGAAAGAGAGACTTTATATCAAAGGAATGACTCACAAAGCTGTAGAGGCTGACAGGTTTGAAGTCTGGGAGTGGGAGGGGGGGTGGCCTAGAGGTCAGGCTGGAGGCTTCTTTTGACCCCTAGAGCTGCAGTGGGTGATGACTCTAAGACCAGCAGGTTAGATGTCATGATTCTGGCTGCACAGGCAAATGAATCCAGAGTTCACAGGTCAGATGGGTGGATGATAATGACTTCTTGGATTTATCTGGCAGTGTGGCAGGCTGCTGGCACAAATGTGAGATGCAGGATCCTGACTCAGCAGAAAATAAGCAAGCTTTTACACAGCATCTACTTATTTTGGAAGTTGGACATACCTGAAAGGAAACTGCCTTCCAATAGATTGCATCAAGGCTGAGTTAAGGGTATTGCCTCCCACCCTACTCTTATAATTGGTTGGTTGTTTTCATCCAATGTATTACAAAAGTGATTATATTGTGTTAGATCACAACTTGGGAGATTTCTAGGCCTCACGTGCTGAACCACTGAGAATCCTGGCCCAGCCAAGTTGACATGAACCCTTAGCCATCCGTGGTGTATGTACTTGAGACTCAGATGAGGTCTGTGTACCCCAGTGTCCACTGCAGCATTATTACAAAAGCCAAAATCGAGTATCCAACAGATGACTGCTTTTCTAGGGCAGAAGTGACCCCATATTCAAATATATTCAATAGAGATAGCTTCAACAAGTCTCACGCAGGAGAAAGACAGGACACTGACAAATCATCCAAATGAGGCCAACCGTCAGCATGAAGCCTTAGTGGTAGCCAAAGTATTCGTGGCCACATGGCAAATTATAAATCATGCAACCAGAAAATCAACTCACAATGAGGATTGACAGCAGATCAGTTCGTCACTGCCTCTGCAGAAACAGGGAAGGGCCCACGACTGTGACAGGTTCACTGATGCAGATTAGAAGAGATGGCTTTTGGGGCCCTCCATCCATCTTGGTTAGACTAAAACTCAGCACCATGCCACCATGGTACCCCAGTTAACATTAAGTGTAGAACCATACAAGTCCGGAGGGCGAGATTACCCCACCCAGGGAGGGCTAAAGGACCTTTCAATGTACTTTTAAACATACCCAGCCTGAGAGCAAAGCCTTCTACACTGGGGTTAATGGGCAGAAATATCTCAGTGGAAGCTAGTTTATGTCAAGACGAAAAATGGACTTAAAGCTCACACTGTAAGCCACAGTCTTCAGCAAACCCAGGGCTTAGCATGGTAGCCTTAGTTCTCGAGATGAACTAAGTGTAGCATATATCCACACAGTGGGATATTAATCAGTGGGATATTAACCAAGTGAAAAGGGGTTTTAATACATGCTAACACAAACTTTGAAAATATTTATGTTAAGGGGAAAACATGTCACACGCCAAAGAACAAATATTAATCCACTTATTTGGGTAAATCGTCCAGACAAAAGGTTATTACTGGATATTAGAGGCTAATGAAGAAGTGCTAAGGGTCTAGTGGACTACACATGGACTTGCTACCCACAAGGTCCAAGGTTCAAACCCATCAGTCGTTCTTCAAACCCGAAGAAGAAAGATAGAGATTGTCTTCCCCTGTAAAGATTGAAAGTCTTGGAAACCCACGGAGACAAGTTCTACTCTGTTACAGTGTCACTCACTATGTGTCGGAACCAACTCGATGGCAATGAGGTTTGTTTGGGTTTTTTTGGAGTGAGGGACTTTGAGAGGAAGGGAGTGGGCAGTTGGCTGCTTCCAGGGGACAGAGTTTCTGTGTGTTGGTGATGAAAAACTTCTGGAATTCAATCATGGCACTGATTGTGCAACAATTAGTTACCCTGTCCAAAAAAAAAAAAGCTACACTGTCCATTTTGACCTATGGTTTGCTAGCATAAAATAAAGTAGAAAAAATCAAGGCAAACAGGCATTCAAAGTGTTAAAAAGTGACTCTAAAATCGCAGCTTTTGTAATTCATTTTGTTTAGATTTGCAAGTCACCTTTAAGTTGTCTATTGACAGCTACCTTTCTTGGAAAGTACCTAGCCAAGACATTACCTGTCCTTTCTTCATAGCACTAGATAAGTTGCTCACATCTACTTCATGTGAGTGCTTCTTGGCAGATGGAATCCATGTGTGATGCTGTAACTAGCCCTAGTGGGACCTAGGCCCCAGGCACAGATGACAGCTAAAATATTGGATACTGATCTTGAGGAGAGAAAAAAGTGTTTATGCAGGAGGCTGTGCAAGGAGCCAGGAGGGAGACTCAGATCTGATTTCCCCTCTGTGAGCGGAGATTGCAGTTTTATAGGCTTGGGAACAAAGAAGTTAGACGTGTTAGGAGCCATCGAGTGCATTCCAACTCAACAACCCTTTGTGCGACTGGACAAAACACTGGCCAGGACGTCGCTATCCTCACATTTCTTGTTATGTTTGAGGCCATCATTGCAAACACTGTCGGTTCATCTTGCTGACGGTCTTCCTCTTTTTCACAACTCTGCTACTTCTCCAAGCATGATCTCCTTTTCCAGGGACTGGTCTCTCTCGATAATGTGTCCAAAGTACTCGAGGCGAAGTCTCGCTGTCCTGTATTGAACGGAGCATTCTGCTTGTACTTCTTTGAGACAAACCTGCTTGTTCTTTCAGTCGTCTATAATGACCTCATTCTTTGTCAGCACCATAATTCAAAATGCATCAATTCTTTTCCCAGTCTTCTTAACTATATCTCGAAAGAAGATGTCACGGCCTGAGAGAGGTGCGCCTTAATCCCCAAAGTACTTCCTTGCCTTTAAACACTTTCAGGGGTCTTATGTAGTACATTTACCCAGTGCAATGCTACGTTTGGTCTTTGGACTGTTGCTTTCATTGATTGTGGCTCCAAATAAGTCAAGACTTTGATGTTTTCTCCATTTGTCATATTACCTACCGGTCCAGTTGTGAAGAGCTTGCTTTTCTCTACACTGAGTCGTCATCCACATTGAAGGCAGCAATCCTTGACCTTCATCAGCAAATATTTCAAGTCCTTTTCACTTTCACCGTAAAAGGTTGTGTTATCTGCGAATCATAGGGTACTAATAAGCCTACTAATCCTGATGCCACATTCTTCCTCATATAATCCAGCATAGTTGATTATTTGCTCATTATACAGATTGAGGAAGTATGGTGTAAGGATTTAACACCTTCCTGATGTTAAGCCAGGCAGTATTTAGCACTTTGCCAGACGTTGAGCCATGCTCTGTTTGCACAGCTGTTTCTTGATCCATGTACGGGTTCCACACCAGCATGATGAAGAGTTCTGGAAGCCCCATCCTTCTCATGATTATCCATAGTTTCTTATGATCCACAATCCAAAGCCTTTGTATAGTCAATAAAGTACAAGTAAGCAAGTTTGTGGTATTCTCTCTGCTTTCAGCCCAGCTCTAGCTGATGTCAGCAATGATAAATCTATACATATTCATAGAAAATTAGGCAATCTAATGCCTACTAATTTCGAAGACAAGAATCTAATGAATAGTAATTCCTAGGGTGCAATTAGTGCACACGTCTTTCATGGATCTCTTGATTTAAAAATGGTTTCCACAACCAGGGGACCTGGGGGTGCTGTGTGGTGAGCACTAGAGTGATAACTGTAGGCCCCATGGTTCTCTGCTGCGGGGGCTGAGACACTGCCCGGACGGCAGTGGGTTTGAGTGTGTGTGTGTGTGTGTGTGTGTGGCCAGAGAGGAAGTTACCCCCATGGATAGCTCATAAGGTTAGTATAGACAAGGTGGGCCTTTCCCACTTGACCTGTTTGCCTGGTCTTAGTCTGTCTCTTTCAGCTTTGTTGGGTGATTCCCAATAACCAAACTTATCAGATAGTTATTGTAGGAGTTAATGAGTGAACAGATTTTACTGAGCTCAGCTTTAAGAATACTGACTACTTGTTAAATATAAGCGAATAGCTTTGTATACAGCTGAATGGTTTTTTGAATAGTCCCTGTGATGTGCACATCACTGTCTATTTCTAGAATATTCCCACCACCCCGAAGAGAAACCCCATACCCAGTAGCTATTCACTCTAATCCCTAGTTCTGTTACTGCTAATCTACTTTCTTTCATATGGAGTTATCTCTTCTGGACATTTCATACCCAGGTAATTATATAATGTGTGAGCATCTGTCCATAGTGATCAATGAATCAAATCTATTTTTGAGGTGTTCTTTAAGTTCAGGGGAGATATAGTCAAGGTGTATATTGCCTCTCATTGACTTGTTAGCTTCAGCTTCCATCTGAAGTTGCCTCTGAGCAATTGATGACTGTTCCAAAGTTGGCCCCTGACCCTGCTTTGGCTGATGATACTGAGCTTCCAGGTTGTCTCTTCCCACAGATGAGCTCACTTTCATTCCTGCCTGTCTCATCAGGGCACATCACATGTACAGTCAGCCTTTATGCTGTTGGAAAAAGACTTTGTACCAGGGAAGGCATTGCCCATGGAGGTTCTGTCATGTGATCGCTAGCTCTGTTTCTATCACGAGAGCCATGTTTTCCAACCAGTCTTCCGTGCCCTTTGTTTCCAAATTTGGCATTCCAAATGCCAGTGATAAACAGTGCCTATTGATTGCATGCTTGATCAATCATAGACTGAAGCAGTTGGTAGACTTCTATTTTATCACCGACTTAAAGAATGGTGCATAAACTTGACCATTTGTTGTTTTAACTGGGCTTCCTTATAGGTGTCCTGCTATTATCCTATTACAGAAAACATTTTACTTGAAGATAACTCTTGAAATGTTCTTTTTGAAGATGAATTAAAATCGACTGGTATTGACCACTGTGAGTCAGAAAAATCATATGGGTTATTATGTCAAGAAGGACAAATTCAAGAGGACTTTTATGACTGAATAATATTCCATTTTATATACTTATCAATTTCTTCTTCATCTAAAACCATGTGTCTTTCTGAACCAGATGACACAAACACACACACTCATACCCGCTCACTCGCTCGCTCAGCTCAGTGTCATCTAGTCAATTCTGACGTATAGTGCCCTTGATAGGACACAGTAGAACTCGCCCTGTGTGTTTCTGAGAGTAGAAAGCCTCATCTTTCTCCTGGGGACTGGCTAGTGGTTTCAAACCACTGACCTTGTGGTTAACAACTCCATGGATAACCCACAATAACATTAATACTCAATTTCTTTTCTCAAAGTATTGGTAAGTTAATGTGTATATGAGGTGATTACCACCCTTCCAATGGAATCCCCCCTCCCCAAGCTTTGCATTTAAATGTTTGTATAAAACAAATTTACTACCTTCAAAGTACTCTTCATTACACTGAATATATTTGCCAAATCTGCAATTCCATTTTTGGAAAATTTTTCAAAGTCATCTGTTTGGATGGCTGACAACACCTCCCTTTATTCTTCACCTCCTCCACGTCTTCAAATGGCTGTCTGTTCATTTCCCTCTGCATTCATGGAAACAAAAAGAAGTCGAATAGAGCAAAGTCAGGTGCGTGCAGCAAGAGAGGCATGCTGGTTTTTTGCCCAAAACTGGCACACTTAGATGGCTGCATGAGCAAGTGCATTGTCGTGGTGGCAAAACTGGTCTCCCATCTGCCACAAATCAGGCCTTTTTTATTACACACTGTTAGACTATTGTTTCAGAACCTCTAAGTAAAAAAGTCGATGAACAGTCTGACCTGGTGGAATGATCTCCAAATGCACTGTACCCCCCCTATTAAAAAAAAAACAAACACCTACAAATGAGCTTTGTCTTGATCTTTGATTTCACTTGATGAAGTATTTTTGGGTGAAGTGACAATGTTGTCTTCCACTGGCTTGATTGGTTTTCTTTCAGAGTCATTAGAAAAGCGCCTTGTTTCATCACCAGTAATGACCTTGATAAAACGTCTAGGTCACTTCAGAGCTGTTCTTTCAAAGCAAGGCATGTTCCCACTGGTTGTTCTTTTTCCTGGTCAGTAAGAATCCAAAGGCACAAATTTCACAGCAACTCTTCTCATTCCCAAATCTCTCATTAAAATTCACTGAAGCGATTTCCATAACTTCAGATAACTTCTCAGCCTCTTCACTGGTCCCTCGTCTGCCTTTGAGCACAAGTGCTTGAATTTTGTTGACATTTTCATCTGTTTGGGAAGTTGATGGATGTCCAGAATGAAGTTTGTCATCGAGAAAATCTCTCTTAAACTAGAGTTGTTCCTATAGCACAGTCCTTGTAAGCTGTGTTCAACATCACAGTAGTATATGTGGCATTTTTCCTGAACAGGAAACAAATTTCAGAGCCGTACACTGTTCTCTTAAATTGGCCATCACAAACAGCAAGGTGTAAGCGAAACTGCTTTTATCAAAAAATAATGTGACCGCAGTCCCGCGCTCAACCACTGCACCATTGGGGCTCATCTCCTCTCTATATATCTATATAGATATCTAACATTAGAAACAGTTAACTAGTCTATAGATAGAAATATATCTAACATAAGAAATAAACAGTTAAGTAATCTATAAAGCAGTACAAATGACGTGGTACAACTCACTTGTGTGAGACAACTAGTACACTGGCAGTGCTTCGAGCCTGGAGGGTCGCTGAGTAGTGAGTCCTCTGTAGAGCAATTCAGGCTATCTGACCACAAGCAGCAAACAGCAAAGCAGGTCACCAACAGTCAGCCAGATGACAGGGTCTGACAGTCCCCACCTCAAGAGATGTTTATTTCAGGAGCGTGGCAAAGAAGGGCTTTAAGGAACCTCAAATAATAGCAACACAGATTAGGTGTCCCACGTGTAGTGTAACTTGGAAATCAAGGCCCAGGATAAATAAGGCTTGAAGATCCAAGAGCTAGAGAGAAAGGGTGGGCCTCGTGGAGCCATTTATAGCTCCGCCCTTCAATTGATCTTACATGTGTTCTTTGGCCATGTTGTGCCAACAAATCTGCCTATTTTCTTTGGCCTTCTTGCCACAACAAACCTACCTATCACATGTGGGGAGGGTATGGATGGGACCTCTGAGGGTGCTCACTTACTCTCCATCAGCAGTGCTTCATTGGGACTCCAGGTGAAGGGAATTCATTGTTGTTTTGGGGTGCCATTCAGTCCATCTGACCCATGGTGACCCTGTGTGCAACTGCCAGCATCCTGCACCAGCCTCCATTGTTCTCACGATTGTGCTCCTCACTGCAGCCACCGTGTGTGCCCACCTTGGTTATACCAAGGTAGTATAACCTCTCCTATTTATACCAAGCAGGGGGGTCTCCTGATAACATCCAAAGTACATGAACTAAACTCTGCCCATCCTTGTCTCTCAGGAGCATTCTGGCTGCCCTTCTTCCAAGACCGAGTCGTTAGTTCCCTGGTGCTTTCCGTGGTACTTCCAACCTTCTTCACAGCACCATTCAAACACATCAGTTCTTCAGGCTTCCTTTGTCCATGTCCAACTTCCCCATGCATATGAGGCCACTGAAAATACCATGGCTTGGGTCAGGTGTGCCTTCGCCCTCGAAATGAGATCCTTGCTATTCAATACTTTCTTACTGTTATTATTAGTTGGCATTATTGGAATTGTCGAGGGCTTCGTTTTACTTGAATCAACATTCATGGCAGCCGCCATCAAGAATTTCATCCCTGTATTGGGCTGCAAGCCACAAGGCCAACAGTTTGAAGCCCCTCGGAGGGAGAAAGATGAGACTTTTTACTCCCATAAAGCGTCCTCTCAGAAACCCAGAGTCTGTGGCAGGGAGGGAGCAGTTCTACGCTGTCTTCTGGGCTTGCTATGCGTTGCCGTTGGCTCAGTGTGAAGTTTTGTTCTTACGTTGGGCAACTCTGGTGCAAAAGACCACCTAAAGTGTGAAACAGTGTTGAAGACTCCGGTGTGTCTGGCCCATGCGTGCCCCGTTGTGCTTGAGGAAGTTGGGCAGTTGATAGGGAAGGAGAACCGCTGCCCTGGCCACATGGCCTCGGGTTGGTTGTTGCCCCCAGACAGTGTGTTGGAGGCTGCAGAGAGTGACCTCCATGCCTGCGTGCTGGGTAGCTGTGCCATAAATACATGTCCTATTCTCAAGATAAGAGATAGGAAGTTAAATCTGCCAAGATAGATTTCTAACTGCTCTAAATATAACATGAAAGATATGAAATCCCACTTGGCTAAAAAAAAAAAAAAAAAGTCCTCCCAATAAAGTTATTACCCCACACTGCATTTCTTGGGTTCTTCTCACGAGCAGATTGTGTTCAGCCCATGATTACATCCTGCATGTGCTGCGTGTTTCACACTTGGTAACGGACTCTCATTTCAACAGAATGAATGGGCCAATTAAATGAATGGCCTTTTGAGCAGTTTTTAAGTGCAGGCTTTCCTGATGAGTCTGTTTGCTGTATTCAATGGTGAGAGTAATTCTTTGTGGCCAATTTCATTTTAAGAGGGCAGCCTTGAGTGATTTTTCATAATTTAAAATATGAATGATTATGCTCGCTTGTTTGTAGTTGATGGAAACTTCCAAGTGAGAGCTGGGCTTTTTCTTCTTTCCCTCATGGGTTCTGCGTTGTGCCTACTGCTCAGAAGGATCTGGCCAGGTTGTGCTGTGCTGAATTCCAGGCAATGCACACATTTTTCAATTCTGAAAAAAATGACCATTGTGTCTTCGTGCAGGGCTGGTGTGGGGGAGTGATATATTGAAAAGAGGGATTGTGTGCTCCTTCGCTCACTTCCACAAACTCTCGATATAGGGATTTTCATATTTTTTGATCAATTATGTGGAATGTAGTTAATTTGAAAGGTAGCATCATTTATTAATAGTAAGTGACATTATTGCCGTGCAGTTTTTGGAATGGTCAATAGGCTAAAACATATTGTTTTCATATTTTCCAATTACCCAAACGTCATGCTTACTTCTACAGTGCAAATTGACATTGTAGTGAATCCAGCAGATGTGCTAGCTGTGTCTTCAAAGATATTAAGGGACATTGTACCGAGAATGAGGAACAGCTGTTCTGCCAGTACCACAGAATGAGAGGAAATGAGTTTAGATTATCTGGGAGAAAAAACACCCAAACAACTCACTGCCTTCCAGTAGCTTCTGATTCATAGTGGCCACAGAGGACAGAGTAGGTAGAATGGCCTCCTAGTGTTTCCAACGCGCAGCCTTCACGAAATCAGATCGCCACGCCATTTCCCCCAACGAGGCCGGTGGGACCATCGGGCTAGTGGTCAAGAGTTTTATTCACTGAGCCACCAGGATCCCATTTAGCTTATAAGAGGAGAAATTCTGGCTGAGCAAGCAGAATTCCTCAGTATCAGGAGAACTGAGACTACCTTTATACCTGCTACAAAGACTGATACCTCACATTTGCAGTATGCACTGTGTAAAGGGCATTGTACGATCTCATTTGTTTCTCTTATTTACTTTTTGCAAACAGCCATTATCATTCCCCTTTAGTAGATGAAGAAACTGAGGTTCAGAGAGGGTAAGAAGCTTAGTAAGGTTGCAGAGCTAACAAGAGAGCCCCTGTTTCAACCCTCTCATAGTGGGGAAGGAATCCTGGTGGTTTCTCTGGGGTAGAGTGTTGGTCACTTGTTGATGGAAGTAGATAATTGTGAATAGAGTGGAAGCAGAGAAGCATTCCGCTCATGATTTTCATGTCTTGTAATTAAGGGGATATGTCTCTCATTGTTTTCAGTCTTGTCACTACACGGAGAATTCTGTACAAGGATAATTTTTGTTTTTATGTGTTTACACAGAATTGCTGGAGTTCAGGATCCTATTGAGATAAAAAAATTCCATTTTACACACACACACACATAAATAAAGAAATCAGTAAGAAATGTATTAAGATCCAGTGTATTAAAGGGTACAACACACCACTAGACAGTACAAATACAATGAAGGAATAAAGAGAACTTGGTCTTGCGGGTGGAGGAGCACTGGTGGCAGACTGGTTACACCTTAGGTCCAGAGTTTGAAACCATCCAGTGCTGTGCAGGAGGAAGACGGGGATGGGCTGACTATGAGCCGACACCAACTCCATGGCAGTGAGTTTGGTTTGGTTTCCTGAGTAATCAAATGAATGTACATTTAAGACATAGTGTGCAAAATTGGCAAAAATATTAATACCTGAAGTATTTATTTGCCAGTTAGAAAGTACTGATGGCTGTGCTTCTCAGTCCCAGCTATACATTCAAACTGCATGGGGAGCCCAGTTAATGATGGCTTTTTTTGTGGTGCTTTAGATTCACATGCAGTTGTGTGGAGAGGTCTCTGTACCCTTCCCTGAATGGCTCCGAGTGATGGCCCCGGTGTGACTCTGGACCAGAGGCTGACAGTGGCACCACCTGCTGACCTTCCTTGAGTTTAACCCTTGGAGACTTCTCAAAAGCACCCATGTGCAGATCCCAGCCAGACCAGGGAGTCAGAATGGCTGAGAGTCATGCCCAGACTTGCAAATGCAGCAGATTTTTCCTAATGCAGTACATCTTTTGATCTCTTTACTCCTGCTTCCATGAGCACTGATTGTGGATCCAAGCCTGATACTGATGCATTTACACACACACACACACACACACACACACACACCCCTATACACAAAGAATGATGATGTCACTTTTTGTTATTTGGAGCAATAACTGCATTTGTGGAAGGTTCTGGATCATACCAATAACTCTTGGGAATTGGGTGGAATTTCTAACCAGGAAGCCAGTGAGAGTTGCCTGAATGGCCCTTGCCTTCTTTTTTTCCCCAAAGGCCATGGTAACATCTTGCCACTTCCTGAATCTGCTTGATAACTTTAGCAAAGTGATCAGGGTTGGACCCCATGTTTTCAAAGCCCTGAAACCCTAAATTTAGTTTTGAAAGCTAAATCTACATGACAGGGTTTTGAACAGGAAGTCATCAAAGCTAATGTCTGCAAGTGGATGGATGTCCTAAAATGATAACATCAGCAAAGTTTGTAATGCCACATTGTATGCACCACATGTTACCAGTGAGAAGATGGAAAAAATCAACAAACAATTACGGCCAGAACTCAAGTACATTACAAGGCAGGGATACCTGTAATGAGTTGTTATTAGGTGCCGTCTGGTTGGTTCCAACATAGAGCTACCTTAAGCACAATAAAACAAAATACGCTGCACCAGCCTCACGATTATTGTTCTTTTTGAGCCATTGTTGCAACCACTGTGCCAACCCATCTCCTTGTGGGTCTTCCTCTTCTTTGCTGACGTTTCTGTTTTACCACACATGCTGTTTTTTCCCAAAGAATGGTCTACCTTGTCCCTATCAGAAGAAGAAAATAATTGAATCCGTGCACAGACCTTCTCTTTTCTAGTACCAATTCAGCAGACAATCAGAGTAGCAGGATCACGTGCAGAAGAATGCAGCATCTGGATTCAAGGAAGGCTCAGTACCACCCTTCGCCATGCAGTTGAGACACATTTGCTTGCTGAAGGACTTGAAGCGCTTGCTGATGAAGATCAAGGGTTGCAGCCTTCAATGTGGAGTGCAGCTCTATGTGATCGAACTATGTGAATAGCATGCCAATAAAACTGTTGGAAAAAAACAACAACAGCTAAGTAAAAATTGTAAATAAAAGAGACCGACTATAGTCCTTGACCCTTCAGGCCTGGACCTGAACTCAACATTGCATCATAGTAATCAACCACGGAAAGTTAACAATGGAGAAAGTTGAGGCTTGCTGCTCCTGAGAAGACTCACATTCTAGGCAATCTACAGGGGTCCTTCCCCTGTTTGATGGGTCTGCTGTGAGTCAAAGTTGATGTGATGGCCGTGAGTTTGGTTCTTCAGTGAAGCTCAACAGGGCAGCCTTTCCTCAGGACAACGTTTAGAAGATTGGAAAACAAGGTGAAAAGGAGATGCAGAATGATATTGGGTAAACAGTGGTACATTGAGAGGATTCACAATAATTTTTTTGTTTTTACACAAGAAAAGCAAACTCACAAGTGGATCAGTATAACATGATACATGGAGAGAAGAAGATTGACGTTGTCAGCGATTTATTTCATCTTGGTTGAATCTCCACTCGAGGTGCACGGAGCAGCAGTCACGAAATCAAAGGATGCCTTGCATTGGGTGAATCTCCACAAGATCTCACTGAAGTGTGGAAGAGCAAGGATGTGACTTTGAGGTCTCTCGTGCACGGGACCACGCCAGGGGATCTTCCGTCTCCCCATTTGCACGTGAACGTT
This sequence comes from Nesogale talazaci, assembly GCA_004026705.1. Lineage (NCBI taxonomy): Eukaryota > Metazoa > Chordata > Mammalia > Afrosoricida > Tenrecidae > Nesogale > Nesogale talazaci. The sequence continues at coordinate 98,951 of PVJH01005843.1, forward strand.
GGACATTGAATCCGGAAGACCCAAGAAGAGTTGATACATTTGAATTATGTGTTGGAGAAGAATCTCGAAAGCTCCATGGGCTGCCAAAGAACAAACAGATCTGTCTTTGCGGCAGCACCGTGAGAATGCGCCTTGGAAGCAATGGTGGCAAGACTTCATCGCCCGGACTTTGGGCCATGTCCTTCGGAGAGATGAGGCCCAGGTGGAGGTCATTGTTCTGGCCAAAGAAGCAGCCCTTGCTGCCGAGATGGCTCGACCCCGTGACTGCAGCAGTGGGCCCCAGGCCACTGTGAGGATAACATGGGATCAGGCACTGTTTCGGTCTGTTGAACAGTCTTCATGGCTCAGAACAATGTGATTTGAATGTTGGGACATACTCTTTTTGTCTTGTGTATTGGTGACTATAAGCACATCTGCACTAGTCAAGAAAACTTGTGAGTGCTAAATACTTTTTGTTAATGACAGAAGAAAATAACAGCTGTACAGCAGAAATGTTGACTCAGTATTTCTGTTAAAATGATAACTGCGAAAGATCTTTTAATTGCCAACCCATCACAAGCTTAAATTGCCCCCAAATCTCGCATGTAATCTTCTGGTCCCTTGACCACATACATGTCATTTACACTTGAATAGTTGATCATTTTATCACTTGTTTGCCGATTTTAAGAAAATAATTAATATTTGTTATCCTTTCCCCAGGGTAGGCTCTCTTGAGACTTTCAGAAAGTGTTCTGTGGCTCATTTAAAAAAAAAAAAAAGCTTGATACAATTGAAGTATGGATTGTTCTAAGAGCGATAAGGGACCGCAATTATATGTTCTTAAAAAAAATGAAAGAAAGATGAAATTCATCAGAGTTGCAAGTGCTTAGTTGAACGTTTTGACTTGTGTTTCTCTAATGCAAAGCTGTGAACAAGCAAGTGACTGCAGTAACCAAAGCCCTTCTCTTACAGGTATTCGCAGTTTTATCTGGAAGATAGCTTTTGCCAGTACAACATGTTTAACCATCATTTCTTTGATGGACAGGTAAGAACTGTGACCGTGGTCTCTTTCTTTTTCATTGTAGAAGGACATTTTGAAGGAAGCCCTTGTGACTTGTTCTCTGCTTCCTTGGGACCCAATTGTGGCTGCTCCATCATGGATTGCTGGTGTTTTTATTAATTCTCCAAAGATTGATTGAATCCCAGGCATGATCGTATTTAATTCCTTTCCATGCCTTCTCACTGCCCCACACAGCTCTGTAGGATCTGAACCCTCTTTATTCTTTGTGTTCCTGCGAGGGAGGGAGAGTGGGGGAAGGGTTGTTCTTTGGGCAGTTGGCTTTTACCTTGGACTAGACAGCACACACACACACACACACACACACACACACACACACACACACCCTCTCCCCAGTACACCCTTTAACCATATTAACTCAAACCCATCTTCCTATTTAAATGTCACTTGCTCCAGCCTCTCCTAGCCCCCATTAAAGCTCCCCTGTATAGACTTATTGGGTTGGGTTGCTAATTGCCTCCAAGTTGACTGTGATTCATGGTGCCCCTCCGATGTCAGTTTACGAGCAGATCACCAGGCTGCACTTCTGCGGCACTGTGAGTGGGTTTGAGCTGCCCGCCTGCAGTCCATAGTCCAGCCCCCAACCATTGTGCTACCTAGGGGTTCCTTCTAGCTTTGCTGTGTTGTAGCGAGATCATTTATTTCATGGTGAAGTGCTGGGTGACTCTCTCGCTGACAGAGGCCATGCTAAGAAATACCAGTTAAGGAGACTTAACGGTTTTATTCATCACTAAAGACATGGACAAGAGGCTGAAAACAAGCTGCTTTCAATATACTCTTAGTACAGACACTGCACATTCACAGCATAGCTGATGGTTCTACGTTGACCTTTTTGTTAGACCCCCACCCCCACCCCCTCAAGGAAAAACTATAGTCAACCCAGTGACTAATGCTGGGCTTACCAAGAGGCCCAGTGCCATGGAATGGCCGAGACATCTGCTTGAAACCTATGCCTCGATATATGCATGTACTCCTATGGCTTCTTTATTGAGCCCTCCCTCATGTCTAAGTGCATATTGTGCTTTTTAGCAAATGATAAAGTCAGACCCTGATCAAAGAGACTGAAAAGCCAAGCATTCAGGAAAGGAAACCCAGGTCTCAGGAATGAAAATTGCGTCCTCTGCGCAGTGTATCCTATTCCTTTCCATTGAACCTGTTTTGCCTAGAGGTCTAACTGTCCCGGCTGTGGCACACACAGCCACTAAGATGCTCTGGCATGCTCACCTCGACAGAAGATGCTCTGTCAGATAGAACTCAGTGTATTTTACCACTCCCCCAAAGGTTTGGTGGTTAATCATCAGTAGGCTTTCAGACCTCATTAGACAAGAGTGTAGGAGACAAGGGTGTGTATGTCTGTGTGATAGCACACCCAGGGTTGGTGGTTCAAACCTCGCCGTACCAAGGCGAGAAGAGAGTCTCCACCTGGAAAGATGAAAGCCTTGGAAACCCCAAGGAGCACTTCTACTTTGCCCCATAGGGTTGCCAGGGTCAGAATTAGCTTGACAGCAGAGAGCGTATATCTTAGTGGCAGTCTCTTGACTCCACTGCCATTGTGTAGATTGATAGAAAAAAACTAAAAACTTTAGAAGTTCAGTATTTCAGTATATCCCTTTTAATACCTACTCCCCAAGTCAAATTATCATGTAGAGAGCTACCATCTACTATCTGATTGCATAGTGGGGCGTGCCTTGGACTGCTAAGCCCAAGGTTAGCAGTTCAAAACTACCAGCTGCTTCTTGGGAGAAAGATGAGGCTTTGTGCTCCCATAAAGAGTTACAGTCTAGAAACCCACAGGGGCACTTCATAGATCATTGTCCCATAGATCACTGAGAGTCTGAATCGCCTCGATGGCAGTGAATTTGAGAGCAGTCAGTCAGTCAGTCAATGTGCCTGTGCACCTCCCCGGAGGGCACCAACAGTTTAGTTTGGCATCTCACAGCATGTCCTCCTGTATTCCAGGCCGCCCTTGAAGGATGCAGAGGCTTCTTACAGGAAGATGAAGGCGCAGGCGTCATTATGGTGACAGATCCTCCTTTCGGTGGCCTGGTGGCACCTCTGGCTGTGACGTTCAAGAAGCTCATCGCTCTGTGGAAGAAAGGTCAATGCCAAGGTGTGCACTTTATTACGCCTCCAGCCTGCCAGCTATCAGCAGAGCACTGAGAGGACACCCAGGCCTTTTTTTCACAGGCTGCTACAATGACGTGGCGGGCTTCATTCTAATGACCAGCTTGCTAGTATACTAATAGTGTGTGCTTAACTTGGCATATGGGTACCGTATTTGTTTCTGTGGGGATAAGGGCATTATGAAAGACAGAGCTAGGTTAGGTGCTAGGAGGAGGTGAAGGAGCAAACCAGATGGAGTCCCTGCCCATGGGAGCAAGCTTTTACTCCCTATTCTTTCGGTCTGGCCCCAAACTCTTAGGAAGGCACCCGGCCCTTGGCCTAGATTTGAGTGGGACACCCAGACGTGGTTGCCTTGCACTGGTTCGTGGGGACACAGCAATACCAGGCCCTGGAGAGGTGTCACTCTCCAGTTTAATGTGGCCCTGGACTTGAGAGTGTTTTGTGACCTGACCCAGTCAACACAAGTGGACTCATGGCTCATCTTCGTACTTACCTCACTTCTCTGCTTCGTCCTAAGGTCCACTCCCCAGAACAGGTGTCCTCTATGTAACTGGAGAGAGAATACAGAAACTGAATCGGAGAATACATCCGGGGCTTCACCCCCTCCCCCATTCCCATTTGAAAAAAGGTGTTATTAATCTTTGATGAAGGCAATATGTACTTTAAAGGGGACAGTATCTAGACCATTCTCAGCCTACCTACCTCAGAAAAAAATCCATGGTGACAAGATGATTTTTTAGGAACCTTTCATACTTCAGAAGATTGGGTTGGGCCTGGCAGCCAAGGCATCGAGGAGTGGCAGAGATAGGATTTAGCCTTCAGGCCTTCTTTCTCCTATTGAATCATGGGAGAATGGGACATTCTGTGCCAGCAATGTCCTCATCACATATGTGACATTCCTCATTGCTGGTCTGCAGACCACTGGGCTTGGGGCATAATGGGGTCTCTAGAGAAACAAAGCCAGTCATGCTTTCATGTGTTATAAAAAGAGGGTTATCTTGAGAAGCTGCATATACATTTTTAGAAGCAGATAATTCCAGTCTGATTGAAGCCAGGTTTCTTTTGACTGCTAGAGACCGATGAGCAGGAAGTAGGAAGATGAAACACAGGTGGCGGGGGGCACAGGCTGGCAGAAGCAGAGGTAAATTAATTCTAAGTCAGCTGAATGAATCCACTGTCTCTAGTCCAATGACAGCTCCTGAGATTGGTAGCAACACAACAGGATAGGGAGGAACCAGACCAGAATGATGAATCAGACAGCAGGGCCACAGGCTGGTGGATGCAGAAGTCTCAAGTTGGTTGAATGAATCCACCATCCATAGTAGTCTGCTGATGGCTCCTAATATTGGCAGGTGACATGAAAGGAAATAAAAAAACTAGACGCAAGGTCTAGCTTCAACAGAGGCTGAAGATCAAGGAAAATTGATCTAGATAAAAGGCCACACCCCCTAGGAAGTGTCATCAGGCTGTGACCTGATTGATAGGCTCCCCCCTTCCCTTAACCAAGACATACTCCTTAACTATCACTGGTATCACCATTGGCCCCTGCAAAGGTCTATTGGCGGCAGGAGTGGACCAGGCCAGTCTGGTCCACAGCAAGATTGAGGTCGGGGGTGATGTCTAAGTGGGCTGAGAAGTTAGCAGGTCGGGCCTCTTCACTGCAACCAGCCTTCCTGGCTCTTCTATGATTGCTTAAGGGATTTGAGGGGGCACCCTGACCAGGCCAGGCCAGTAAGGCAGCAACAAGATCCACCATGGCCTCATAGAACTGCAAACTTATCCTGTCCTCTGCTGCTGTTGACAGTGGGGCCATGTGAGAGGCCATGGGCTGCCCCTGCTCCAGTACAGGAACTCCTGTGCTTCCAAGGAGTGAGTCCCTTTCTACTTGGCACATTTTTCTTCATCACATTCCTTTCCTCCAATTGGTTGTCGCCAGCACTTGCGTTGAGTATTGACCCTGTGAGACGGACAAGAGAACTTCCCAGGGGGTTTCCCAGGCCACCATCTTTCAGAAGCAGTTCTCCAGGTCTCTGTCCCTTGAGCCCCTGGGTGGCTGTGAACTGCCGACCCTCCCACAGCAGCGTGCCACCAGGTGCCTTCCAGGATCACTTCCATATACTCGCTGTAGCCGTATTTTCATATAGAAGAACGTCCCAGTGACCTTTAGGGAAAGGGGTTGTAAATATCACTTTGGTGAATATTGTGTTGTGTGTGTGTGTGTGTTGATATTGTAATTCTCTATTTTATCCTTTTGATACCAATTTCTGATTTCCATTTCTCTCTTTTTTTTTGTGATCCATTAGATAACTGTGACAAAGAACTACCCATTTTCTGGATTTTCCCCTATTTTTTTGAGTCTCGAATTCGTCAGTTTTTTCCAAGCTTCCGCATGTTGGATTACCAGGTATAGTAAATATTCTGCTGCTAGCATGGTTGGGAGTGATTGTTCTCTGTAAGTGAATATTCTGATAAGTCTCTCCTTCATTTCTAGTAAATTAAAGAAATCCCCACTCGCTATACTAAGCTCTAAAGTCCCACCATGTGTCAATCCAGCTGTGACTAAAGTCAGGAATACCTAAGGTGCTTGTTGAAGTTCAGAAATCTCAGTACCAAATAGAGAAACAGAGTCAGCCTCAGAGGGTCAAGTCCTAGGGAGGGGACATTGCTACCAAGTAATTCTGCAGCATATCCTGACAGGAGAAGAACTGCTCTAATGTTTTATCACCAGAAGATTTCTCAGGCCCTAAGAGCATCATGATGGATCTCCGTTTTCTCTGTGTGGAGGTGGTAGAGCACTTTCCTGGTGGGTGGGTCTCCATATGCACTCTCCTAGGCTGCTTGGAAGACATCAGGAACTCAAGGGGTACACCCGAGGTAGGGGTGTCACAGTAGGCTGTGAGCATAAGTGTTGAGTGTGTTGGTTCCTGGTGGTGTTTACAGAAAGACAGATGTCTCCTCCTTCACATCATCACCCTGCTGCTTTCCTCATGCCTTGGGTGAGACTAGAGACCTATGTCCACGATACTCCATCCAAACCCAATTCAAAGACACTGGTATCCTATCGGTGCTGACTCATAATGACCCCATAGGACAGGGTAGAACTACCCCTGTGGGTTTCCAAGAGTTTCATTTGTTACAGGAGTAGAAAGCCTTAGCTTGGTCCCAAGGAGTGTCTGGTGGTTTTGAACTTCTGACCTTGAGGTTAACAGTTAAACATACAACCACTATGTAACTGTGTTAGTCCGGGTAGACTAGAGGAACAAATTTCATAGACACGCATATAGGTATAAGGAAAAGGTTTATGTCCATGAAGAACAGGACATTGAGCCCAGTCCAGTTCAAAGTCTTAAGTCTGATATTAACCCATATGCCCAAAATCAGTCTATATAGTCTCCGTCCAACTCACGAAGTGACAGGTCAGTGGGTGCAGGATCCCGGCGCTGGCAGGGGTCTCCACATGTCTCCTCACTTCCAGGGCTCAGGGTTCATCAACAGCAGAAGCAACTCATCGCTGGCAGAGGTCTCCATGTGGCCGCCCCAGCTTCAGAGGTCTGGCTCCATCAAGGCAAAGCTGTGTGGTCTCTCCGCCGGCTCCTCCAGCTTCTCAGACGCCGCCAGCTTGTCTTTTACCTGATTCCTTGTCTCTGAGACTAATTCCCAACAACTGGGGAGATAGCTTCTCATCTTCACGAGATTTCCCAGAAGTCTCAGGAGAAAGCCATGCCCACATAGAGGCCTCATTGACTACTCAATGGCTATCTCCAGATTAACAGGCTAGACTCCACCCCTACATCTCAATCATAAAATTAACATAAGCACATGACTGCCACCGCAACCAATATGTACTGGAACCCCTGGGAGCTCCATAAGTTCTTTCTTCTGCTTAAATATCATTTCCCTGTGTTCATGTCCATGGATTCAGACATTAACCCTGCTGTCAAAACTGCTGTGTGTGGTCACCAGGTATGCGCTGTTTCCAGGGTCAGCAGTGACATTTTCCTAGTTGAGTCGTCTGTCCGAAATCCTCTTGCTGAAATCCTCCAGCTCTGTGCTAGAGAAGTCAGCACGGGGTGTTCCCAGCCGACTTTGAAGTCATACAGCTGCCGAGAAAACTCGTTTAAACTCTGAAACACTTTCACCACAAATGAGAGATCAAATCCTACTTAGCAAACCTTTCCACCCCAGACAGCAACTATTTTCACTTCTTTTTTTTTGGTTTTTTTTTTTGGGGGGGGGGGCATCACTGCCTCAGGTGGTGGGAGTAGGAGGCCCAGCCTTTGCTCTGTGGAGCTGGAATTGAACCTCCATCCCAGTGGACCACAGTCCCGAGCACAACCACTACATCACCGGGGCTCAGCGTATTTTCATCTCTAAATAAGCTTTTCCCATCTCTGTAAAGGAGCTTTTTCATACTTGTGATGCTAACAGATAATTTTGAATTATTTCCTTCCTTCTATGTAAGTGTACACCTTTTAACATAACTACATATTGTTAATGCTTTTAGTAACTTGAAATTATTTCTATGTTCTCCTTGTCATTTTAAACTAATAGAAGGGGTCTTCAAAAAGTCTGTGGGAAAAAAATTTGAGCATTTAATTCCACTTTCTACAAACTCTGAAACTCCCCATAGGTTGACACTATCTTTGTTAAAAATAAAGCGGATGAGAGAGGAGCAGGGAGAATAACAGGTTAGTGCCTGTCTTGGCAGCCTGTCCTGCTAGGAATGGACTTGTGTATGCTTTTGTTCGGAAGAACGGTCTTTAAGTCCACATTAACACACACACACACACACACACACACACATACAACAAACTGGAAATGTGCTGGGCAGAACAGAGCTTCTGTGGTACACATTTTTCCTGCTAGTTGAGCATCAAACAACCGCTATGAGTTAGTGCATTCAGTGGTGGCTCCTGGGAAGGTTCTCCTGGGCACACCTCATTTTTTTGTCATGGCAAGCAGCTGTGAACTTTCGTTTCCTGCTCAGTAAAAATGCGGCAGAAACTGCTGTGATGTTGAACACAACTCACAAGGACAGGGAAAAACTCAAATGTACAGGTGGCTTTCTCATTTCAAAAAAGGTAGCTTGTCGATGGATGACAACCCTTGTCCTGGACATCTGTCAATTTCCTGAACAGATGAAAATGTCTACTCAGTGCATTTGGGGTTGGTTCCACCAGGTTAGATTGTTAATCAAACTTGCTATTTAGAGGTTCTAAAAAGGCAGCATGGTGGGATTAATAGAAGTCTTTTCCCCAAGTCTCTCCAAAGTTTAACCAAATATTAGAAGCTCTTTGCCAGCACTTGGTGGGAGGTCAGATACTTAGAGATAACTCTTCCTGAAGACTCCAGCCATCCAGACACCATTGTCTCTCCCACAATAGGTAGGGCTCACTGCCTGCTGTTAGGACAGTGGGTCACTTCCCCTGAAAGGTTTGGCTCAATC
>PVJH01005844.1:0-107616 GCA_004026705.1 Nesogale talazaci
AAATGCTGGATAACTGGGTAAAAGCCCTATTGCTGCCACAAACAAAAACTGAACTATTAAGGGCACATAAGGAGCCCGTATCATTAACAACCCTAGAACAAGAAACAAATCCCGCCATTTCTACAAAATCTCACAAGTATTGTTCAGGACTCTTCCTCTTCCTCCCTTCTTGTATTTGTCCCTGTGGTAACCTGTTTTCTTTAAGGAGCCAATTAATTCATTGTTTGGTTAGAATGTGAACTCCAGGGACGATTTCAGTTTGATAGTATTTTAGTTTGGGCAAATCCAATAAGTCTGAACTTTTTAAGATTTTGAGTTCTACTTTTCTCCCTTGCGCTAGTAGGATCCATCTACTGTGTCTTTCCTCCCCTTCTGAATCACTTTCTTTTGAAATGTTCTTGCAACCTCCTCCTATCCAGCTGCAGCAGCTCCCGGGTCTGGAATATCTACCCTCTTTCAGGGTTTTTCAGCTCCTACACCATTGCAAGAAATGTGGTAGGCCTTTAGATGCAACACTAGATGCAAACATTATCCCTGGTTTATATTTGAGTATTTGAGACTGCCACTCAGAGAAGGGAGCTTAAGGAACTTTTCTGCTTTCGTGAAGAGAGTGAGAGGCAATATTCATTTCAATCCCAGACCTGCTTGAGCTCTCTTAATGTCTTGATAATTTAGAAGAATATTTATTCCATTATAACCAGATTGCAAGAATCTAAAAGCAATTCTTTGACTGCAGTCCCAAGTGGACATTTCAGTTCATCTATTAAAGCAGAAAATTCATTTATCCTTTGTCAAGACTTTAACAAGTGTGGACAAAAGCAGAACAAAATTAATGTTACTCTTTTTTAGGGTTAGGGAGCATCACAAGGTACACCATTGGTTATAATATTCTGGGAACTTCAAGAACAACAAGCGGGCATTACAAGGTACTTTCTTTATCATAAAAGAAACAATACCAAAATTGACTATAACATCTTGGTAACCATATCAAGATTAACTATACCATTTAGATTACATCAAACGGAATGATATTTAAAAAACAATATATTAAGGGATAGTCTAAACTAATCGTAATGTCTTGAATCTGGGATACATGGGAATCAATCACTAGTGGGACTTTCCGAGACGGGAGGGGGAAGGAGGCAGGTCATTCAGCAGCTAAAAAATGGAGTTTCTTTTGCTCGTCACAGGGAAAAGTAGTCATCTCATAATCAGTTTATTGCTTCAGTGAGTAAAGTCATTTCAGGAGCTTCTCAGAAAGGTATTTCCTGAGGGCTTTGGCTACTATGATTCATCCTCTGAGCTTCTCATGGGTCACGCACTCTTACTTGGGCATGGAGAAGAGTGGACGAGGCCCCCACTGCAAGATGGTCACATGTTTAAGGAGGACGGCTATAATCTTGGTCAATGGGGTCTAACTTGAATTTCCTAAAGTCTCTACAAAGAATCTCTAGGACCTCGGTAGTTAAGCACTGCACTGAAAAGTCAGTGGTTGCAAATCAGCAGCCATTCCATGGGAGAAAGCTGTCTGCATCCATAAGTCCCACATCTCATAAATCCTATGGGACAGATTTATTCCATCCTACAGGGTCACTATGACAACTAAGAATCAACTTGACAACAATCTGCAAGACTCTGGTCGCATTCCTGGTTGTCCTCAGCTACTTACCAGAAGATTGAAGGTTTGAGTCCACCCAGAGGGGTCTAGGAAGGTGGACATGATAAGTTGTTGCTGAAAGGGTTTAATCATGAAGACCCTCTGAAGCACAGTTCTCCAGTGCACATAGCAGGTCACCATATACTCAATGCAGCAACAATAACCCTATTTTATATCGCTGGTGCTATTTCTAAGGGTCGGCATTTCATTTTCCAGGCAGCGGGGCACGTGCACACCAGGCGTTTCATGTCCCACTTGGAATTTGAAAGGAGACATCCAAACCCTTTCCAGGTGAATGGTTTTATGACATTGTCCCATATGTATGAAGTAATCCTGAGCATGGGGCTGTCAGAAGGAGGGACACGGATTGGAAACCAACAGCAGCCAGATAGTTAAAGCTTCCAAGAAGGAGAGGGTCAGGGCTGGGAGATGATCAGTACTTGCTTTCATGCCAATACAAGAAGGGGAAAGCAGAACAGGCAGGAACAGCTTAACTTGGAGGTAGTGTATGTGGCACTGGATTTTTAAAATCATCTTATTGGGGGCTCACACAACTCTTATCATAATCTATCCATCCATCCATCCTGTCAAGCACATTCATACATTTGTTGATATTATCATTCTCAAAACATTTGCTTTCTACTTGAGCACTTGGTATCAGCTCCTCGTTTTTCCCCTGCCTCCCCACCCTCCTTCATGAACCCTGGTTAATTTATAAATTATTATTCTTTTGTCATCTCTTACACTATCCAACGTCTCCTTTCACCCACTTTTCTGTTGTTCATCCCCCAGGGAGGGAGTTACATGGAGATCCTTATGATTGGTTCCCCCTTTCTACCCCTTCTGATATTGCCACTCTCACCACTGGTCCTGAGAGGCTCATCTGTCCTGGATTCCATATGTTTCCAGTTCCTGTCTATACCAGTGTACATCCTCTGGCTGGATTTGAAAGGTAGAATTGGGATCAAGATAGTGAGGGGAGGAAGCATGAAAGAACGAGAGGAAAGTTGTATGTTTCATCATTGCGACACTGCATCCTGACTAGGGATTCATCTGTAGGCAACTGGACATCCCCTTCCAGAAGGGACTTGGGGAAGAAACAAGCCAGAACATTGAATAAGGAAGACTGTGGAAGGATAGATACTTTTGAATTGTGGTGCTGAAAATACCATGGACTGGAGCAAAGGACAAACCAATCTGTATTGAAAGAAGGGCAGCCAGAGTGTTCCTTGGAGAAAAGGATGACAATATGTTGTCTTGCATATCCTATTTGTCAGACCATAGGATTTACTTTCCCTCCCCCAAAAGTGGGGAAAAGAATGAGGGTATGTCTTGTGATCTGAAGGTGTGCGTACCCCAGAACATTCATTTATGATTCCATGTGCCCGCTTACTGTGTGCTGCTGTTTGCATGCTGTGGATGGCTGGATGTAGAAATTTATTGCCATTGTCAGCTTTGATGAGAAGTGATATGATACATGTTTGTTGAATGTATGTTTGTATTTTACCATCTGTCCCAGGATGGATGCAGGATTTTACTTATTTTTTAATGCGAAGGACATGTGCCAGTTTTCTCTTAAAGATTTCTGGAAACCTCTATGGGACACTTTTGCATCTCATCTGTCATAACTTATTTGCAAAATAGACTGGGGAAAATAGGAGTCGATGCTGAGTTAAAAGATGTAATTCTTTTGGGAAAAGGGAAGTGGGAATGAAGTTAATCTGATCCACATATTTGCCTTTGGCTTCTCTTCTTCATCCTTCATCTCTGGCCAATCGAGGGGTTATGTATAGAAAAGAAATGAAAATGAAGTTCGGCTCAACCTACACCTTTTTTAAAAAATCATTTTATTGAGGGCTCATACAACTCTTCTCACAATCCACACGTACATCCATTGTGTGTCAAGCACATTTGTTCATTTTCAACCTACATCTTTGAAGTAAAAAAATAATACAATTAAAATAAGTCTGGGGCTGAGCCCCGGTGGCGTAATGGTTGTGCGTGGGGATGCGGCCCACTGGGTTGGAGGTTCAAATCCAGCAGCAAGGCTGGGCCTCCTACTCCCACCACCAGAGGGCAGTGATGCCCCCAAAAAAATAAATGATAAAAATAAAATAAGTCTGGGGATCTGGGAACAAATCTGACCTGTCATATAGTGTGAGGATCCTAAATTCTAAGTTGGATTGGCAGGGTTGCAATCTCTACTGTGTAATTCTTTTCTGCGTGACATGACATGGGAGCGAGGCGGTGTGGCTTTTCTTCCTTTAAGTCGCATTTTGAAAAGAATTGATGGGTCTGAAACAGACACTTGGGAGCTTGAGGCTGCCACGAATATTAAAGTGAGTAACCCAACCAAGTGTGCTGCAGACCATGGCAGGAACATTTTCTTCAATTGGCTGCAATTTCTAGCTTGTGCTTGCTTCATTATCAAGAGAAGTCCTGCTTCACGCAAGCTTAACTCTGCTCCATCCTGGTTTGTTGTCTCCCTGTGACTTGGACAGGAGGCTGCATTTCTGTTTCTAATTAAGGCTTGATTGGTGAAAAGCTGGTAATAGAGAAGCAGGATGATTGAACCTGGTGTGTTAGGCTGGGTTGACCAGAGAAACAAACCCAGCGTGACTCATATGTCCATAGGAAAGAGCTTTCCATCAAAGAGCAATTGTATATTGAGAAAACATCCCAGCCCCATCCAGATGAAGTCCATAAGTCCAATACTAGCCCATTTGTCCTATACTACTCCATAAATTCCTCTTTAGACTCATACAGCACATGCAGTGATGCCAAATTCAGGAAGATCCCAGGCTGGCAGATGGAAAGTCCTGCGGAACCATTGGTGACGGATGTATCTCCAGGACTCTGGCTGCCATCAGTGTTTCCATGTGGTGTCAGAAGGTAGGTGAATCCAAGAGAGTGTGGCTTTCCTCCCGGGATAAAGGATGTTCCCAGAATTCTCATGGAAAGGCCACGCAGACAAAGAGGAAATCAACAGGTTGTGACCTGATTGACAGGCTAGACTCCACCATTTCACTCAGACTACCCTCACGTTGACTGAAGATTATGTAACTACCACACCTGGTAAAGCAAAACCGAAAGCACTTAGAAGACCCTGGCCATCCTTTTCAGAACTCATGTTTTGCCTGTGGCTTGTCCCATAATAGCAATATAAAGCAATGACCCCCATATGGGCTTTGTAGACTTCTACACCCCTCCCCAATCCTTAAACAATTTGTAAAGGCCATTGCCAAGGCCTAAGGAAAGGACATGGTCAGAGATATTGCCATATAGGGAAAGAGCTTAGATTTCAAAATTAGAATCACTAAGATCTGCGTATGGTTCTTTTGCTCATTCACTGCATTCATTTGAACCCAGCAACAATGCCTGCTTGGTAGCAATGCTCTCATATTCTAACCTGACACCAGTAGACAGAGGTCTCAGCTTGGACTATCCAGCCTGCTTCCCTCATGGTCACTGACTCTCCGAATACTGCCAGGACTGTGTTTTACAAGCCTTGGCTTGTTGAAAGCACCACGCCACTCACTGCTTGAGTGGGGGAGTTGAGACCCTAATTAATAAAGGACCTGACCACAGCCATCCTTCCCTCGGATTCCATGCTACCTATCCCCATCATCTGAGCCAAGAGTGCAGAGATGCCTGGTGGAAAAAAAGTCATTCATAAACAGTATTTCTGGGTCACGAGCATCAGCGCCATCTTATACCTGCTGAAAACACTTGCTGTCTACTCTGTTCTTACTATTCCTGCTATCAGTCAGTTTTTAGGAATTCAAATATGATGAGCATTCTCATCCACACTGACTCATGCAATCTCATAGAGAAGGAATGTGCTGCATTGGGGATGGGGGGTTGTGCTTTTAACTTTTTAGTATTCATTAAATGGTGGTTGACCTTTCAGATCATCATCTTTTTTCATTCCATATCGACTAACTACTTATCAAAGCTTGGGTTACTCTGGCCCTCCTTGAATTCTCTTCTCTCTCTTGTAGAATAATGGTTAATTTTTTGTTTGTTTATTTTGTTTTTGGGAGAACATCACTGCCCTCTGGGGGTAGTAGGAGGCCTAGCCTTGCTCCTGGAGAGCTGCTGCTGGATTTGGACCGCCATCCCAGTGGGCCGCAGTCCCGCATACAACCACTACGCCACCGGGGTTCAGCCCTAATGGTTAATTTTTTGCAAACACTTCACCCCATTTGAAGGTGCCACCAAGAGAATTACCAAGAGTAGATGCAGATCCCTCCCCAAGTCACGGAATCAGAAACCCACCCATCTGCATTTTAACGCACCTTCTGAGTTTGAGAACCACTGTCTAAGGAAAGCAGTGGAGAGAGGAGAGACCTCATTTGATCTCGAGTCTGGAGAATAACCTCAGATAGCAAAACGCATTGAGGTAATTCTGACTCATAACAACCCTATCCTGTGGGCTTCAGGGCCCTAACCTCTTTACTGGAGTAGAAGGTGATAGAAAGGGACTTTAGCCTGAACTCCAGGAGCCATGGGAAGCCATTTGCGAAGCTCAAAGCTCACTTATATGGAGAACCACTGAGGAATATGACCTAGCACTTCATCCTTTAGGTCCTGTCCCTTCGTCTAACGTTCTCTGTTCATCATCTTATTTTCCAAACTAATCTCTGCTTCGCTCTGCTATGGCTCTTTGTCTTCTCTGAGGTGTGGACACTCTACTCCTCCCTCACATCTCTACTCCCATCTTAGTTACATAATCTGGTGTCCGTTTAATACTAGTAAGAGCGAAGGGGTGGAGTTTAGCCCGTCAATCAGATTGCAGTTTGATGACCTCAATGGAGATTAAGAGCTCACTCCCTGAGAGACGTTCCTGTCGACAAGCCACGTGGTATCACACTGATGGAGCCAGAGCCCTGGAGCTGGAGGAACCACATGGAAACCCAAGCCAACGCTGAGACGCTTTCCCCGCTGCTGAATCCACAAGACTTTCCATTTACCGGCCTGTGATCTTTCTTCCTGCGTTCAGCTTCATTGTATGTGCCTCATGAGTCTAAAGAAGAGTTTATAGGTTGGTGACAAACATATGGGCTAAGATCGGATTTATGGACTTAACCTGGACTGGGCTGGGATATTTTCTTAAAGTACTATTTGTCCTTAATATAAAGTTTTCTCTTTGAATTTGTCTATGAGTGTGTTTCTCTAGTTAAGCCAGGCTAATGCAACTCCTCACTCACATCTCATCTTC
Organism: Nesogale talazaci; assembly: GCA_004026705.1. NCBI lineage: Eukaryota > Metazoa > Chordata > Mammalia > Afrosoricida > Tenrecidae > Nesogale > Nesogale talazaci. The sequence goes on from PVJH01005844.1 coordinate 6,879, forward strand.
ATTTCTCACTCATTCTTGTACTTGCTGCTATTAGATCCTCAATTCCCCCAATTCCCCCTGTCAAACCCCCCCCAAGGAATCAGTCATCTAGGTACTACTATAGATGTACCTATCCTTAAAAAATAATAAACATTATTTTTTTTAAAAAAATAATAGCAAGAATAACAAAGTAAAGCAGGAAATGCTGAAAACTAAAATAAATTTAAATGGAACATATGGAGGATCAAAGAATAGCCTTCTCAATTTTAACTGCGGTGTCAACAATCCACTTTCCAATGCATGCTGCCTGTTGGCATGGCTATTCATATCACTGCTCCATGGTCACAGGGAATTCAAGAGGGGCTTCATCCATGTGTATTTCCCCCATTGGGGCCTGTTTTGATAAGCTCCCGAGTTATGGCTATTGCTGACCAACCCTGCTGTCTGCTGCCTGTCCTAACTGAGGTAAGACTCCACTGTCCACTCTCTTTACTCCCCCACCTCTTTCCTTACCCTCCTGGTATTGCTACTCCCCTTATTGGTCCTGAGGGGTTTAGCTGTCCTGGATTCCTTGTATTGCAAGCTCTTATCTATACCATTGTACATGTTCTGGTCAGATTTGGAAGGTAGAATTGGGATCATGCTATTGAGGGGTCACTGTGAGAGGATTAAAGAACTAGAGCAGAGTTCTGTTTTTTTGTCAGTTCTATACTACACCCAGGCTGGATTGTCTATTCCTTGTGGCCCCTCTGACAGAGACTGTCCAACTGACTTCTGGTGGGCTTTGTGTCTCCACTCTGACCTCCGCCTCATTCACATCAATATGATTTTGTTTTGTTTTGTTTGGGGTCATTTGGTACCTGATACCTGATCCCATCAACATCTAACAATCACACAGGCTGGTGTGCCTATTCGATGTGCACTTTCTTACTTCTCAGCTAGATGGCCACTTGTTTATCTTCACCCTTTCAGACCCCAGATGCTTTCTATATCTTTTGATAGCCAAGCACCATCAGCCTCCAGAAAAGGTCTTGCATGTGTGGACATTACACAAACCATGGGAATTGGTGATAGGGAAAATCTTCCCATAGCATTCATTCACAGCAGCATGTCATAAGGAAGCAAGGAGGGCATTTAAACAGTAAATATGTGGACAAGAGATTCAAACCAAAGTCCAGCATCTGTCTGCCATGGGTTAGTAGTCATCTGCTTCTTCTCATAGAGACTTTCAACCTTAAACCCAAGGGTGACAGGTGAGTTTGAGGAAAATCCCCATTCACTAATTTTGGTTTCCATTCCGAGTCCTTCTGATCTGGACCATGGAGAATGTTGTGTGCCTCAAAAGAATGGAGTGTTAAATCCTAGGATTCTATAGAGCACAGACTTGGTCACCAAGACTACAGAGAAAGTAGGTCAAAAGTATCAAAAGTATGCACTTAGGAACCTAGTACTAAGTATATTCTTCCCTTGGGTTTCACATAAATATTGTTAAGCATTTTTTTCAACTGTGACATTGCTCCTCCCCATTTTCCTACCAACAGAGATATAATTGACTCCTCTGAGACATTCATGTCACCTCCCCCACCTTGAGTTCTAGTGCGATTTCCTTAGGACTCTGGTGAGAGTGTCTGTTTGATTGAGGTGGCCCTAGCACCATTTCACATGGAAGCAACTAAATACTCTTCTCCCTTTCCCCAGATCTTGAAAAACTGACCCAGCTGAGGTGAGGAGTTCCCTCTTTCTAAGCGGTTTTTACCATGTACATTTAGAGGGGGTGAAATACGAGGAGGTGCCCAAGAAACAGACTTTTTTTTCCAGGCTGTGTACTTAAATTTTTTATAAACCTTATCATCTTCAAAGTACCTCCATGACACTTAATACATTTGTAAAATCGGTCATTCTATTCTTGGAAACATATTTCAAACCCATCCGCTTGGATGGCTGACAGCACCTCCCTTGTTTTTGAGTTCATCTCTTCTACATCATCACATTGCTGTCCTTTCATGTCCCTCTTCGTTCGCAGAAACAAAAAGAAACCTCAAGGAGTGAGGTCATGTGAGTAAGGTGCTCGGGACAAGAGAGACATGCTGTTTTTTGCCAAAAAGTGGTAGACCAAGAAGGTTACGTAAGCAAGTGCATTGTCCTGGTGGCAAAACCAGTCCCCAGTCTGCAACAAGTCAAGTGTTCTTTTTGGTCATACATTGTTACTCCATCTTTTCAGAACCTCAGAATAGAAAGCTTGATTAAGAGTCTGACCTGTGGAACAAACTCCAAATGCACTACTACAAGTCAACTCATCCATTTGGGAAATTTACAGACATCCAGAGCAAGGATTGTCATCAACTGACATTTCACCTTTTTTGGAAACAAGAAAACACTTGAGTTTTCCTGTAATAACACTGTCCTTATAGGCTGTGTTCAACAACAGTTTCCGTGGCACTTTTCCCAAGCAGGAAACAAAATTTCACAGGCACACAGCTGTTCTCTTAAAATGGTCATCTCACACACACACACACACACACACACACAAAATCTGCGATTCAAGCAAAACTGTTTTAATGGAAAAATTCACTGTGACCAGAGAAAAACCAACACCACTGGCTGCACGAATTCAGAACTTGATGCTCGTCTAGCAGGAAAAATATGTACTACCTACAACAGAAACCATACCCAGGGTATCTCTTTTCCATGTGTGTGGGGGGGAGGGGAGGGAGTACCCCCTTGTATGTTTTATGGACATTGGGTGGGCTCTCTGCCTTGTTGTTTAGGGGCCTGGATTAGAAGAATACACGACTTAAGAGCAGCAGCCTGTGTTGTTTTGGTATTTATCTACCTGTAGTGGACTCATGCAGTAGTAAAACAGCCAGCTCTCCCTGGAGACATACTTTGGATTGTTTGATTTCAGGAAGTAGAGGAAATCCCCCAGGAACCCTATTAACAACAGCAACAAAGTAGAAATCAAGAACCAAAAGCAGTGTTTCCCTGAGGCCGAATGCGGCTGGCAGCACTGTAGTTTGCACCTGTAGTGCAAAACCTTGGACCACTGCAAAGGAAGGGAATTGAGCCACAATGACTGCATCCCTACAAACCAAAAGCAGCCCTCGGGCTCTCAGCAAAAGCAGTGACACGTACGTCTGCCTCATTTTAAAGAGCGATGAAAATGGTCTCACAGTGCCCAACTGTTCTTCCTCCCCAGAGTTGTTTTGAATGTTCCCCCAAATCTGTATATTTTAAGGATAAGTTTTGAATTCTAGTATCCAGTTTCAGTGCGATGTGAAGATAGATGGCATTTGTATGCTCTGAAGTGAACTCTGCACGCTGACCAAGACAGGTTTGAGGAGGTGGAGCAGACTGGTCTGGGGAGAGTTGTTTCCATCTTGAAAACTGTTAGTCCAGGTAGACTAGAGGGACAAATTTCATGATATGCATATGGGTATAAGGAAAGGGTTTATATACAAAAGGAATGAAACACTGAGAAAGCATCCCAATCCAGTCCAGTTCAAAGTCATAAGTCCGATATTGGCCCATGTGTCCAATACCAGTCTATAATGTCTCCTTCCCACTCACAAAGTCACAGGTCAGTGGGTCAGAATCCCTGCACTGGCAGGGGTCTCCCCATGGCTCCTTGCTTCCAGGACTCAGGGTTCTTTCAGTGGTGGCAGAAGCAATTCATTGCTGGCAGGGGTCTCCATGTGGCCATTCCAGCTCAGAGGTCTGGATCCATCAGGGCCAAGCCGTGTGGCTTTCTCGGCTCCTCATATGCTGCCATCTTGTCTTGTCCCTGATTCATCTCTGAGATTCATTTGTCTCTGAGACTAACTCCCAACAACTGGGGAGATAGCTTCTCATCTTCACAAGAGAAATATTGCAAGATTTCCTAGACATATCAGGAGAAAGCCATGCCCACACAGAGGCCTCATTGGCTACTCAATGGCTATCTCCAGATTAACAGGCTAGACTCCACCCCTACATCTCTATCATGAAATTAACATAAGCACATGACCGGGACAAAACCCATTCTTGAAACAACATGACAGTCCATTAAGCAACTCTTCATTGTTGACATCCACTGGGTCAGGTCCTGTCTGGTGTACTATTGCAAAACCCAGAGAAGAGTGAGAACATGTGTCTTTGCTTGAGAGAAGAACAATGGCAGGTAGCACAGAATAACACAGTCAACGGCACTAGACAAAGTCCATGGAGACCAGTTGATAGGTAACACACTGTTGTCCCTAGCTACTACCAAGTGGTCTCTGAGCCACGGTAACCCCAAGAGCAAAATATTGGCCTTGAATAGAGCATTAAAAAATGGAGTAACCAGGGACAACAAAATGGCTACCAAGGCTAACAAAGTAAACAATAAAATGGTTGACCAGAAGGAAACCAAAACTGGGTGGTCCAAGACTAAATACTTGGGGCCTCACCCCTTATCAGACTGAATACTCATACTACACCTATGATTACATCCACAAAAACTGTATAAAAATCCAGCAAAGAACTTGGAGGGGTAGAGCTTCTTGACCACTACCACAGAACATAACTCTCACACTCTCTACTCTTGCTGGGAAGTCTTGCCCATTTTTCTTGACTTGCTACTTATATGTGTGGATGTCCCTGGAAATACATTGGTTAAAAGACTGTTTGGCTCAAAACCGGTGGTGAGGAGAGTGTGGACTTGGTAGGGCTTGATCAAAGGCCATGTAACTAAGAGGAATGACTGAAACCCAAATGAAGTCTGAGCACGATAGTGGGGCAAGAAGAAAGTAAAAGGAAACAGAGGAAAGAAATAGGATACAAAGGGCATCGATAGAGGTCTAAATACAGGCCGGGTACATATATAAATATATTTATATGTGATGATGGGGAAAGAGATCTATGTGCATATATTTAAAGGGTTAATACTAAGGCAGCAGACGAACATTGGGTCTCCACTCAAGTATTCCCTCAAGGCTAGAACACTTTGTTCTATGAAACTGGCATTCTGTGATGCTCACCTTCCCCACACAAATGTGGAAGACAGAGTGGGTGCATAAGCAAATGTGGTGAAGAAAATGGCAAGATACCAAAAGATATAGTGTCTGGGGTCTTAAAGGCTTGAAGATAAACAAGTGACCGTCTAACTCAGAAGCACAGCTACCTGTGTTATCACAAGATGTCGAAGGGATCAAGTATCAGTCATCAAAAAAAAAAAAAAACCCAAAAAATCATACCATTGTGAACGAAGGGGAGTGCATAGTGGGAACCCAAAGGCCATCCGCAGGCAACTGAACACCCTCTTATAGAAGGGTTACGGGGAGGAGATGAACCAGTCAGAGTGCAGTGCAGCGATGATGAGACATACAGCTTTCCTCTAGTTCTTTAAGGCTTCCTCTGAACCCCATCCCCACTATCATGATCCCAATTCTACCTTAAAAACCTGGCTGGGGGGGGGGGGGGGCTGAGCCCCGGTGGCATAAGTGGTTGAGTGTGGAACGGCGGCCCGCGGGCTTGGTGGTTCAAATCCAGCGACGGCTCTCAGGAGCAGTGCTGGGTAGCTCCCACGACCACCAGAGGAGAGTGATGCCTCCCCCCCAAAAAAAATCTGGCTGGGGCTAAGCCCCGGTAGCATAGTGGTTGTGCACAGGACTGTGGCCCACTGGGTTGGAGGTTCAAATCCAGCAGCCAGGCTGGGCCTCCTACTCCCACCACCTAAAGGGCAGTGATGCCCACCCCCCCCCCAAAAAAAATCTGGCTAGACCAGAGGATGTACAGTGGTTCAGATAGGAAATGGAAACACGGGGAATTCAGACAGATGAATAGATGAGTGGTGATACTGGGAGGGTAGAGGGAAGGTGGGGTAGAAAGGGGGGACCAATCACAGGAGCTCAATGTAGCCCTCTCCCTGAGGGATGGATGGAGGAAAAATGGGTGAAGGGAGATGTCAGATAGTGTAAGACATGAAATAATAATTTATAAATTTTCAAGGGTTTGTGAGGGCAGGTGGAGAGGGGAGAGGAAGGGGGAATGAAGAGCTGATATCAAGGGCTCAAGTAGAAAGCAAATGTTGAGAATGATGATGACAGCAAATGTACAAATGTTCTTGACACAATGGAGGGATGGATGGATTGTAATAAGAATTGTACAAATCGCCAATAAAATGACTTAAAAAAAAAAGACTGTTTGACTAATAGGATGGGTTGCACTCAAGATAGAACTGGTCCTACTCACTGTGCAAAGCTTAGAGACTTAAAGGTCACTGCTGTGGTGCATAAGCCAACTGACTCTTAAGCCACATACTAGGGAAGACAACATAGAGACCACAAGGTCACTGCCCTACTGCATAAGCTGACTGATTCCCAAGCTCTGTCCTTGGAACTATCATAAGGTGTTCAAGACATCCCTGTCGTACACAATCTTCATCGTTGTTGATAGGATTGAGTACATTCTTATGGCTGCAGTGTATTTTAAGTACTCATCTTCCACCACTAGGTTGGGAGTAATGTTCTATCATGACCCATTGGGTTTTCACTGGCTAATTTTGACAAGTAGATAACTCATCTTTTCTGCCTAACATGAGTTCTAAAAACTTCTCTGAAATGTGCTGTGACATTAGGGATAATGTCAACTAGATATCCCTGGATAAGATGAGTAGGAGCACAGGGCAGTCTATCAATTGGGTTGAAGCCTGGGGACACCATTTTGATGCCATGAACTTTTTGTATAAGAGAGAGAGACAGTAGGGTTGAATCAATCCTCCTTGGTTCCTCAATCGCCTGCTAATCCCAGGAGCCATCAGTGGACTCCACTAACAGTGGATTCCTCCTGTGGACTTCAGACTTCTGCATCCACCAGTCTGTTCCCCCTGTTGTTGTCTCAGCTTCATCATCCTGCTCCCTATCCATCAGTTTCCATGAGTCAGGAAAGACTGATTTAAATGAGAACAGACTTAATACAACTGTCTACAACTATCTGAAGCCACATCTTGATATAAATCTCCTGCTCTGTATACCACATACAATTGTCACTGATTTTGCTTCCCTGGAGAATCCACCTAATACACCTATCCATCACAGATGACCCAGCTGGTATTTAAAAGAACAATTACAGAGTTTCCAGCATTGTAGCAACATGCAAGCCACCACAGAATGACAAGACAAATGGGAGAGGGGATCTAAGATAAAAATGGTTATATTCCCTAGCACTTGGAAACCGGGGTGGGATAGGATTGGCATTTGTTAATAGAGTGAAGGTCAGGAATAAGTGTCCTCAAGACCTATTCCAAACACCACAGTAGCATTTATTTTGTCATTTGGTATATTCAGTGACTTCTTGAAATTTAAAAATCCCTCTGACTCTATGAATTTCCTCCCTTTCTCCTTTTTCTGCCTCATGTTTGTCCTCAAAAGTCTCTGTCGGTCCCCAACTTGGTTTCATGACAGGTGCAGCAGCTCCAGCCTAGTTCTGGCTGCCATCCATGGTACTCAGGTGCACGGTGCACATTCTTTTCCTCCAGAGGCTTCCCTATTGCAGTTCAGATGGACTCATTATTAATCATAATGAGTCAACCCACATTTTTGGAAAATAAGTCTGTTAGCCTGCAGGAACTGCAGAGTTGACAATTAGTTGAAAGTGCAAATGCTGGCATTAACCATGCGAAGAAATGCATTCAAAAACGTATCTATATTTTCAATGAGGAAAAGTACAAATTGGGTACCCAAAGCCCATCGGTAGGTGAAATGACAGCCCCCTACAGAAGGCTCAAGGAGAGGAGATGAGACAGTCAAGGTACAGGGTGGCAACAATGAAATGTGCAACGTTCCCCCAGTTCTTAAATGCTTCCTCCCCCCTACTATCAAGATTCCAATTCTACCATACAAATCAGGCTAGACCAAAGAACGTATACTGGTACAGATAGGAGCCAGAAACATGGGGAATTCAGGACAGATGATTCCTTCAGGGCCAGTGGTGAGAGTGGTGATACTGGGAGGGTGGAGGGAAGGTGGAGTAGAAAGGGAGAACCAATTGCAGGGATCTACATATAACCTCCTCTCTGGGTTAGGACCACAGGGACATGGGTGAAGGGCCACATCAAACATAGTATAATATGACAAAATAATGATAATTTGTAAATTACTAAGGATTCTTGATTGGGGGAATGGAAAGAGAGGGGAACTATGAGGAGCTGATATCAAGGACCTAAGAAGAAGGAGGATATTTCAAGAATGATGATGGCAACAAATGTACAAATGTAGTCTGCATATGATAGATGGATGTATTGATCATGATAAAAGTGTATGTGCCCCCAATAAAATGATATTTTTAAAAACATATCTATATAGAATCTAAACTTTGGACCAAAAAACTAATATGCTTTCAATGGAATTCCTGCAAAATCTTAACTTGTACACCCACGCCAGCAGAAGTTCATAAATATAAAAGTTCAACCTTTTTGTTCCTTTGCCTTCAAAAAGGCATTTATTTATTATTAAATATATTACTTGCATTGACATTAATCTAGGTCCCTAAGTCGCAACCACTTATTCTAAAGTTCTAGAACAACCCAGACTCTCACTAATTCGGTGTCAATTGCAACATTGGTGAGGTTTCTATGTCTGCACATAGCATTCACCTTCAGAAAAGGGCATCCAGCCCTTCCTTTGTCCTTCATTACCTCCACATGAAATGTCATTCTGCTTTGTGGAAGCTTCTGGGATCCTGTCACCACAAAGCAGAGTGTGATAAGAGCTGGCAAAGATAAGGGGGACTGACATGAGACAGTTTCTTCTTTATTCCTCTTTTCCTCATTCATGATCATCTTCTTAATGAGGAGAAGTGAACTACGTGTATGACTAGGTCAGTTTCCCACAAACACTGTAGCTAAGTCTAGAGAAAATAGCTTTCCATGGCTCCGTTCATAAAAATGGTCATCATTCCCTCAGAGTTAAGCAGGAGACACAATATCCAATTGCACTTCAAAATAATCATTTCCTGGGAAATGACATTACTCTTTTTAAAATAATTTTATTGGGGGCTCTTACAGCTAGTATAACATTCGGTACATCATCTGTATCAAGCACATTTGCACACATGTTGCCACATACATTTGCAAAGATTTTACTCTTTCATTAACATCCCCTAAAAATCATAAAAATATAGCTTGTATTTCTTGTGCATCTGTCAGGACAGGGGGGGTTCTAAACAGTTTTAAACATAGACTTTTATATCATCCCATCTAAATCCCATAAAACTCATGAAGAATTGACCTGTGATCATTCCTATTGTTCAGTAGAAGAAACTGAGGCTCAAAGAAGTTGAGCAATATCCCCCAAATAAGCTGAAGAGCTCTGTTTACAAACTATTAGCAAGAAACACTACTTCTTCACCAGGTCTTCCACTGCAGAGTTGACAGTTAATTATAAGTATAAATGCTGGCATCAGCCACCCAAGGAAATACACACAAAAAAAAGGCATTTCTAAATAGAATTTAAACATTGGATCAATGTTTAGGTAATCTTGTAGTAGCTTAGTGCTAGTTTCTCGATTAGCCAGAAATTTCTGTGTCCAGAATCCAACTCTCTAGATATTTATGTACATAAATATATTTTATTCAAAAGATGTCTACCCTCTGGTTAGGCAGGTCACATTAGCATCAACTATAATAGGTTTGAGAAGAACAACGAATTTTCTCAGTGTGGTATGGAATCTATGAAATCTTATGGACATTGACCTTACAGTAAGTTACATGAAGTGGGCCAGGGGAGAGAAAATCTGACCTCTCTTGACTTCCCTATTGGTAAGAGTCATACATGCTTCCACAATCCATCCTTCTTTACCTCTTCTGACCCCAATCATCCCTCCCATACCACTCTAAATCTATTGTGGATTTGATCATCTCTTGCCATGACCACACAGAACCCACGTATAATGTTCACAATGAAGAGCAAAAATTTCTGCCTTCGCTATGGATTACCATTCAATATAAGGAACAAAATCCTCACAGCTAGACCAGTAGGTGATCATGTATCACAAAAGGAAGTAGCTAGAAGGGTCATATTAATTAAGTACATCTCAGGCCTTCACTGTCCATTTTTGACGGGATTGAGAATGGACAAAGGGACCCTCTCCAGATCCTCCACAGCCACGTAGAAGAAGAGGATCAAGATGTAGTTCCCCAAACCGACAGGCGCATATTGACTGGAACAGCATCCTCTGTGCCTGTTCTGTGCACCAAGCTCCCATAGAGCTCTGGAGTTCTGCGTCTGGGCCCGCCCTCTAACTTTTACTCAGTGAGTCTGCGTAAGGCAGCATCTTTCTGGAAGCAGCAGCGGTCTACTTACTGCCCTGCTATAAGAAGGACCTAAGAAAGGCAGGGAGGTGAGCAGAATGTCTTCAGCCTCTCTTTGTGAGAACCAATCACAGTTGCAACACCAAACTGCGCCTCTCCCAGGACCCAACGAGAGTGTGATCGGTTTATGGGGCCGATCTGAACAACAGGAACATGTGGGCTTCATCAGGTGGCAGTTTGATTGGAGGGCGAAGAGATGAATGGCTCTGCAAGGCCTGCCCCCTTCTCTCTTGCTCTCTGGGGACCAGACTAGGGTGAGGCTTCTTTAGCTTGTTCTCGGCCTCAACTTGTGAGCTACACTACCTGTGGCACAAGTCAACCCGTGAATTGTGTTACCAGAGCTTGAGACTCCTTTGAGACCAGCTGCTCCATGTTGCTGGTGTGTTCATCACTTGAGCTTGAGTCTGGTGGGTCCTGTCATCTCGCATTGTTGGAGGTTGATATCCCATTAAGGCCTGTTTAAATAAGCTGTGAACTGTCGACTTGTGCTACCCACTCTGCTGCTTGTTATCTGTGGGCAGTCTCTGCCTGTCTTGCCTGAGGGAGGACTCTAGACCTTGGACCTTGAAGCCCATGTGAGTTGATGGACTTCCAGCATATTAACTGTTCCATGACAGTAAATTGAACTGGGCCCTTTATGCTGCTCTGTGGATTAATTACCTGTTAAATTCCTTTGTGGTATATGTATATGTGTGTGTGTGTATCCTGGTTTTTGGTTTTGTTTCTCTATAGAACACTGCCAGGCACAGAAAGGGAAAGGCAGTGTTGATTTTCACCTGACAAAAGAGAGATACTCACCCCCTGTGTACATAAGCCACATGGACAAAGCCATGAGAAAATATGCACTCTACTGCTATACTGTGGTGCCCCATCAGCCATCATGTTGCTTTCCTCGTCAGGTTCCTTGCTCTCGTTCTCTCATCCATTTATTTTTATTCTTTCTCACTTCCCTTATTTCTCTGACTTCCCCCAGAGAACCTTTGTAGGAAGATGAGATCTAGAGAAATGGGTGAGTTGAATGAAGGAGATTCCTGATGACTCTCAGTTTACTCTACACCAGTGTTCCCCCTCCTTCTTCTCTGAGAAACGTCTTGTGGAGTCAGAATGACTCTGACATTAGCAGTCATTGAAAGAAGTGTCCAGGGATGGATCCAGCCATTTGTATCCTCTTATGGGCATGAGCAAAGATGACTCAGGAGCCCTATTTTTCTTTGTTCAGCTAAGTAAAATCTGCACAAGCCAGGGATGCTCTGCGTCCAGAAAGTCATGGCCAGCTGTATTCAATACATATGTGTGGCTTACTGTCTACATTTCTAACCAAGTCTTCCCAGTTTGCAAGCTTCTTAAAGTCAAACATGAACTTGGTACTTCTCTAAGAATTGGCATCTGTGTCTTAGGACTATCAGGCCAAAGAGAGTCTGATAGATTGTTTTGCCTATGCCAACAAAACAGTCTGTAGGCAGAGAAGGCCGTGGGAACTGAAGGCAGAAATGCTAACATATGCAGGGCTCTGGGCCCAGACACATTTGAATAAAGTTGATAGTAAGGTATGTGTCTTCACTTCCCTGGCGCACAAGTCCACTGGTACTAAAGGGAGATACACTGCCCGCTGGGCAAAAAAACAAAAGACAACTTCCACCACATTGTATAGAAGGGGACTTTGAAGCATGGATACATCCAAGATGCTACCATTGGGCTGGGCAGAGATAACTACCCAGAGTAGAACTTCTTTAAGTGCCTTTGTTACGGTACCAGGTTGCCTACCTTCAGGCAACGCAAGGGCTGATGGAAGCTGCAACCCATCTGAGACATGACTCATACTGTGCGTGTGCTGATTTGATGCAACCCTGAGATTAATCCTTACAAAGAAACATGCCCCCTGGAAAGTACACCCACATACCTAGGGATAACCTCACGTGAGAGCATCTCTTCACACACTCTTCCCATTCTGATTGTCAGGTTGCTTATCATTTTTCCCATCAAAGAATTCCAAAGAGTGACTCTTACAGCTGCTGCCTAACATGCCTTTGGGATTCATAGGAAAAGCATCCTGTGCTTGGTGGGTTTCTGTAGGAAAAATAAAATAAAATAAAATCAGAAGCTAGGAATAAAAGAAGACTCATCTCCATTCTGTTCTTCCCTTGCCATAACTGGACAGTTAAACTCCACTCATCACAGTTAGACTCCACTCAAAGGAGAGCACTTCCTTCAACTTAACAGAATATTTAACCAAGCCTTTACAACCACTACAGAAGCCAGTTGTTAGTAAAATTTACAGAGTAACCGGACTCTGGTTCCTTTCCAGAATGTGCGAGGTCTTGGTCTTTTACCAAGGGCATCCTGGATATGGAAGTATTTTGAGTTATAAATGGCACAGAGTAGTCTGGTGGGCTCAGCCTAACCCACCCACTGGGATCAGATGTCCCTCCCAACTTTCATTACCTAAGGACAGTCAACTTATACTAAAGTCAGGAGGGACATCTGGTCCCCAGCAGCTAGGTTGGGCCAAGCCTACCAGTTTACTCCGTGAAGAATGTGAATTACAGAGCACAGATCCTATAAACAGGCCCTGGGTCCTGGAGAGTTAAGCCTGTGTTGTGGCCATTGTGTTCCTGAGTCACAGTCATGTGAAGAGTTGCTGAGTGTCTGTTAAGTGGAGGGAGGCCTTTGTGGCACAAATGCTATTCTGCTAATACCAGACTGTGAGCAGAAAGATGGACAGTTCAAATCCACTCACAGCCACTGAAAACCACAGGCCTGGTCGTCTGCCTTAGAAAAGGCACATCCTAGAAAACCTTCAGGAGCAGTTCTGCTGTAGACCTAAGATCGCCATCAGTTGAAATCAATTGAATGGTTACTGGTTGGTTGTGGTCTATTATCACCACCACCACCATCATCATCATCATCATCATTATCATCATCATCATCACATGAAGAAAGCTGAGAAATAAAAATGAAAGAGGCCATGGGAAGGCCCAAGAGTCAGAGACCTCAGGATCTATTAAACTCTGTCCTGTGAGCCTGGCTAGGCATCCATTTCAGTTCTTGGGAGCCTATGTACTTTTGCCTATTGAGGCCTCACAAGTAATCCCCCTTTTCTTAAACCTGCACAAGGGGGATTCTGTTTCTGGCTCTCTTCATACCCCAAACAAGGTAGCTCCTCACTCCTCCCACTGGGAAGGTGAGGTGGTGGTAGAGTCTGTGGTTGAGCTGACGATACTACAGCTGAAGTTACCAGGGGGCTGGACTCACTGTTGCCCCCTGAACTCCCACTGAGTCTTCAGAGTGTAGCCATGCTCTGGCAAGGGGGAAATGCTGCCTGTGAGAAGCAGACCTGCTGTTGGACTGCTGGTGGAACTAATAAAATGATGTAACCATCATGGAAAATGGCAATTCCTCAAATACCTAGAAATACCAGGTTGTTATTCTTAGTTACTGTTGAGTCACTCCGATTGATAGCAACCTGTGTACAACAGAACAAGGTACTGACAGGTCTAGGATCGTCTTCATAATCGTCATAATTGTCACTCACCTTCTCCTTAACCAAGGATGCCTATTGGTGTAGTGGTTATTGTGTTCATCTGGGTAGATTAGAGAAATAGAATTCATAAGCACTCATATGTGTATAAGAGAGAGTTTTATAGAAAGGGTAAGTGCACATTCAGAAAGCACCCCAACCCAGGGCTGTCCAAGCCCCTAAGTCTGACATCAGCCCATACGTCCAACACCAATCTACAAATTCTTCCTCAATCTCACAGAACACATGCAATGACACCAACTGCAGAAGGGAAGATGAATCAGTGAACATGTGAGCATCTCAGAGCTGGCAGGTTCTCCAACAGCTGTTCCCGCACGCAGGGCTGCATCAGGGTAGGGCCATGTGGTTTCTCCTCAGGGATGTCTTACAGGAAATGAGTCTTGCCAGCTGAGGCAGAGAACTAGCTAAGGTATCTGCACACTGGTCCAACCGTCAAAGAACAACAAGAAACAAGAAAGATGAGGCTTGCCAAGCTATTCATCTCTCCGAGCTTCAATGAAACTGTCCTTCAATGAGTCCCACATCAGTCAGGTTGGCACAATAAATCTCAACTATAGCAGTGATGCATTTGCAAACTGCAAGGATACACGTTCAAAACCATGAGTCACGATGAGGGAGGAAGATGAGGCATCCTTCTTCCATGGAGTTATAGTCTTGGAAATCCACAGAGTAGTTTGTATCCTAAACTACAGGGTCAACATGAGCTGGAGTCAACTTGATGGCCACAGGTTTCATTTTTGGTTGTGTTGTTCTCCCTAAACCAAAGATGAGGACCCCTTCCAGGGAGTGGTCTCTTTTGATAACACATACTGATACATGAATCAACGTCTTCCCACTTCCCCTACTGTACTTCCTCCAAGACAGAATTGTTTGTTCTTCTGCTATCCATGGCGGCAATGGGCTATTTTGGGTTCCCACACTAAATGGAGAAAACCACAGTCATCTCTAGACATTGAATAGGGGTGGAGGTGTGGAGCACGGGGATTACCTTAGAATCTCCTGTGCATGGGTTTGGATTTATGGTAGGTTCGATCCCATGGGCCTCTCATAGTGCCCCATGCCAAAGCAAACTGTAACCCTGAACCATTGCCTGGCTTTACCCCATGGGCTTCAGGCACTGAAGTGGGTCACACAGTGGGAAAAAGGGAAAAGGAAAAAGAGAAAAAAGGAGCATCTCCTGTCCTACACAGGAGGCAGAAAGCAAGAACCAAAGAATAAATGGATCAAATAGAAAACCAGCTGCTACCTGTGAATAATGGAAACTTACCAGTTAAAAGAAAGAGGTTGCCAGATTTCATTTAAGAAAACAAAACCAAGCTATATGAGAGGGCACCCCACCCCACCCCACCCCCCAAAAAAGCGATAAACGCTCCACTCAGTGGAGCTTTCATAGGATGCATTTTTCACACTAACTGAGCATTCTCTCTCTCTCTCTCTCTCTCTCTCTCTCTCTCTCTCTCTCTCTCTCTCAGTGCACCCAGTGGTGTTGCCTGGAAAAGTTCTCTCTCCCAGTCACAGTAAATTTTTCAATAAAGCAGTTTTCAATAAAGCAGATCAAACCTCAGTTTCTTGTGGTGGTTGGTTTAAGCTATTTGGCCATCAAGTTGATTCATGCAGTTGTGAAACTTTGTTTCTTGTTCGGGGAAAACACCACGTAAACTGTTGTGATGTTGAACACAGCTTACAAGGACAGTTCTATGGGAAAAGCCTCAAGTGTACCAGTGGTTTTCTTGTTTCGAAAAAAGTGAAATGTCGATTGATGGCAAACCTTATTCTGGATGTCTGTCAGCAGCCCTAAAATATGAAAATGTCAACTTGAAGTGCATTTGAACTTCATTCTACCAGGTCAGACGATTCATCAAGCTTTCTCTTTAGAGGTTCTGAAAAGATAGAGTAACACTGTGCGACAAAAAAGGCCTATTTTACAAAAAAAAAAAAAAGCCTGATTTGTGGCAGACAGGGGACTGGTTTTGCCACCATGACAATGCACCTGCTCACGCAGTCATTTCAGTGCATCAAGTTTTGGGCAAAAAAGAGCATGCCTTTCTTGCCCCCATGTATCTGACTCACATGATCTCAGTCTGTGGAACTTCTTTTTGTTCCACAAATGAAGAGTGAATGTTCCATGAAAGGACAGGGATTTGACGCCATACAAGAGGTGAAGAGAAAATGAGAGAGCTGCAATCAGCCATCCAAACAGATGAGTTTGAAAAAATGTTTCCAAGAATGGAATCGCAGATTTGACAAATGTATTAAGTACAATGGAGAGTATTTTGATGCTGATAAGGTCATTTTGTAAAAGTCAGTAAATAAAATTTTAGAACATGTAGCTCTGAAAAGCAAATTCTGGCATTCTTTTGGTGGGTGGGGGGGCGGGAAGGATCCTCCTTCATATGTTGTCTCTAAGAGAGCCTGTAAGTTAAAAAAATTTTATAAACCATGTTGTGAATTGAATTGTATTCTGTAGAAGCCTGGGGTAGTAATGGTGAGTTGGACTTCTAACTGGAAGGTCAGAAGTTTGAAACCACCAGTCACCCGAAGGGAGAACGCTAGGACTTTCTATTCTCATAAGGAGTTACAGTGGCTGAAACTCACAGGATCAGTTTATCAGTTCATAAACTCACAATGACCCAAAAGGCCAGCAGTTTTGATGGGACTTTCTGCTCCCAACAAAATGTACAGCCTGGTCAACCTACAGGAGCAGTTCTCCTCTGTCCTCTCTAAGATTACTACACGTCAGCATTAAATCAAAGGCCGTAGGAGATGATTCTGGTTTATCATTCTGTTTGGGAATAGGTTGTCTTTGCTCCGTTCAGGAGGTCAGCCAATTCAGAGTCTGCCTAGATTTGATCTCTCTGTAGATTGGAGAGGTATAATCACAGGCTGTCGGCCACAATATATCCCACCTCTGTAGATCAGAGAGGTATAAACACAGGCTCTCGGCCACAATATATCCCACCTGAACGTGAGGACATCTCAATAGATTTGATGCAGGGAACACTGGTGACAGGAGATTTGAATGCCAAGCTGCTGATGTCAATGGAAGAAATGAAGTAAAAGAGCTGAACAAGAATTTTCAAAGGGAAACTCTGGGAGGCAAAGTTGAGGATGATAATGAATTGTGCAGAGATCTGGAAGAAGCCAAAAAGAAAGAACATGATCTGCATAGTTCAAGCTGAAAGATCTACAGAAAAAAAGTTCAAGTCTCAAGTTACAATGTTGAGAGAGTGTATCGGACCACTACGAGTCAGAGGAAACTCAATGGGAGATGAGTGAGTGAGTGAGGAAGTGAATGAGTGATGGGAAAAACACAAGGTGATGTAGGAAGCATCCAAAAATAGTGAATGGAGTACACAGAGTCACTGTAACAAAAACAACTTGTCGAGAGGCAGCATCTGATCAAGAACCTCTCCTTGAAGAGGTCCAATGAGCACTGACATCAAAAAAAACAACAACAAAGCTCTGGGAAATAATGCAATGCCAACGAAAAAATGTTTTAACAAATTGATGCCATGCAAGAAGCACTGACAAGGTTACACCAAGTAATTTGGAAAATAGCTACTCACCTACCTGGGTAGAAGAGGGCTATATCCCTCCTCATTTCAAAGAAAGGTGACACACCAGAGTGGAAATAATCAAACAGTATCAGATGCAATATCACAGGCAAATATAATTTTGCTGAAGATAATTCAACCACAGTACAACAGGAAGCTGCCAGAAATTCAAGCTGGATTTAGAAGGGGATATGGCACAAGGGCTATCACTTTGGTTTCAGATGTAGCTTGACTGAAAGCAGACAATACAGAAAGATATGTACTTGTGGGGCTTTTATAATTCTCAACAGTTTTATTGGTATACAGTTCACATATCATACAACTCAACATTTCAAGACCATCAAGAAGTGTTGTACAATCACCACCATGATCACGATCCCATTTAGAACTTTCACTCCATTCTTGTTGTATTCATCACTCTTAGTTCCCCATCTCCCCACCCCCAACCTCCCCTTCCGTATTCCCAATGAACCATTAATCTAGTCACTATAGATTTTTCTATCCTGGATTTCATGTACAGAAAAACATTAAAATGAAGCAAAAATAAGAAAAGCAAAGTAAAACAGATAAAAACCTCAACTTTTAAAGAACAGAAAATGCTAAAAATTAGAACATATGTGAATGCCTCATAAGGGAAATTGAATTATATAATGCTAAATGGATGCTACCTGCATTCACAACAATCTACTTTTCAGTGCACTGTGCATGTTAGCAAAGCTATTCATAACCCTAGTCCATAGTCAGAGGGGGGTTACCAGAGGTTTAATCCACTTGTATTTCTCTTTCACTTTGTTTTTGCTGAGACAGCTTTAACATCAGTCACAAATGAGACCAAATAATAAAATATTACATTTTGACCTAACAATGTCTGCCATAATTGATATTATGATGTTCTCTGATAACAGGGCTAGTCATATCCCTTGGCTATGATTGAAGAAGAGTCACTAGAGGCTTAACCCCTGTGTGTGTTTCGGGTTGAAATAAATGAAAGCCACTATAGTGTCTTTACATTTAGAAGAGTCTTGATAGGGCTAACCAGACTACAGGAATCTAAAAGCATTTCTTTAGGTTGAAATCCTGAACCGAATTATCAGTGAGTTTTAAAAATCCAAAACCACAAGAACATTTGAATCATTTGTTAGGGATTTGAGCAGGCATATGACTGAGGAAAAAACAAAATTAAGGGGTTAAATGAAACTTCAATAAGAGCAGTAAGCATTGCAAGTTACATCTATTATCAAAAAAAAAAAAGCACCATGATAGCAGGATTGATTATAACATTCTGGTTAACAAAGTAAGAATAGCAAGATTAATTACAACATTCAGGTTATAACATCAAAATGTACAATATTAAGAAATAATGAGATTAATTGCACTGTCCTGATCTCAAGTACAGAAGAGTGCATTCTAAAATCAATCACTTTGGAGGGTTTTCAAGAAGGGAGGAGAAGCAGGTAGGTTATCTAGAAGGTAGCAAAATGAAGTTAATTTAGTTAGTTTGTCTCATGTGAACCCTGCGAATGTATTTTGGACTTCCACTGTTATCCATAGCCTACTGAAAGCTATGTGTTCACAATTTAAGCTCTGATACCATTCCCTCCTTTATATATAGAATATATTAATTATAATCCTTAGATGACATTGGCTGGTAGGCTTTTTCCATGTAGAGTTAGTTGACATGTCATTTGGATGTCTGCTCATTTGAAGACCCCAGACAGTATTCTGGGGATCTGATAGTCAGGCATCATCTAGTTTCTTCACCACACTTTGCTATAGCACCATATCTTCAGTGATCTCTTCAAGAGGTTGAGTAGGACCATGTCATAAGAACTCACTGTTCTTGGATTTGAACTAGAATCATATAGTCATGTCTTATTAACTATAGAAGGCATTTAACTCTGTTGATCACTACCAACTTTGGATAACATTAAGAAGAATGAGAGTCCCAGAGTATTTCCTTGTGCTCATGAGAAAATACTACATAAATCAAGATGGGGTAACTAGTTGGAACAGAACAAGGGAATGTTGTGTGGTTTGCAAATGGAAAGATATATGCCTCTTGTAACTGTTCTCCATAATACTGAATCTTTAAACCAAGAAAATCATCAAGAAGCTTGAATTTATGAAACATAATGTGACACCAGAACTAGAGGAAGGTTATTAGCAACCTGTGATATGCAGATCACACCACCTTGCTTGCTGATTTGAAGCATTTGTTGATAAAGATCAAGGATTGCATCCTCTGGTATGGATTAAAACTCATTGTAAAGAAAACCAAAATTCTTACAATGTGACCCTACAAAAGAAAGCATCATCAAGATAAATGAAGGAAAAAAATTGAAGTCATCAAGGACTTCATTTGATTGGATTCACAGTCAGTGCTCAGGAATGACATCAGGCAAATCTGCTGCACAAGACCTCTTTGAAGTATTGAAGGGCAAGGATGTTATTTTGAGGACTAAGATGTACCTGACCTATGCCGTGGTATTTTTTTTGCCATGGTATTTTCATATTTGCCTCATATGTATATGAAAAAAATGGACTATGCATAAGGAAGAATTGATGCATTCGCATTATGATGTTGATAAGAAAATTATTGAAAGTACCAAGGACTGCCAGAAAAATAAATCCATCTTGGAAGAAACATCGGCAAAATAAGACTTTGTCTCATGTGCTTTGGACATGTTGTCAGTAGAGACTGGTCCCTATCATCCTCGGTAAAGGAAAAGGACAGGGGAAATGCAGAAGACCTTCAAGGAGATGGGTTGATCCAGTGGCTGCCACCATGAACTCAAACATAACCACTGTGAGAAAGGTAACAGACCAGGCAGTGCTTTAGCCTACGGAACCTAAGGTCACTGTGAGTCAGAACTCCCTCAATGACATCTGAAAACAAGTAGCAACAAGCAGAGAAATGAACCCTGGTGGTTCACTGGGTTAAGTGTTACCTTGCTAAGCAGAAGGTCGTTCCTAGGGAGAAAGTGAGGCTGTCCGCTTCTGTAAAGATTTACAATCTCAGAACCTTAAAGATCCAGTTCCACTCTGTCCTTTAGGATCTCTGAGTCAGAATAGGCTCCAGGACAGTGAGCTTGGTTTGGATTTGGCCGGAGAGATGGGGATCTCCAAGAAACCAGGAAATAGAAGCCAACAAGACAAGGACTTTTCTCTGTAACAGACCGAGAGAGAACGCCTTCCCCAAGAGGCGGTACCCTGAAGTAATGCTTTCAGCCTCCTCACCCAAAACAAAGAAACAAAAAACTCCCTCCCCTTGAGTCCATGCTCACTGACAGAGGCCCTGTAGGGTGGAGGAGAGCTTCCCCTGTTGGGTGCCACTGCTCTAAATCTTTGCCAGAGCAGAGAGCCAATGGCTCTGAGAGTTCAGTCTGCTCACTGTTCAGTTCGCCACGCAAAGTGTTGTGCCACCAGCGTTCCTTTCTAGTCTCTTCAACGGTGAGCAAATCAATGTCTGTTGGCTAAAGCCATCCACGTTTAGATCTTCCACTACCACAAGGCTATATCACTAAGGCAAGTGGAGAAAGATAGACCACGCAAATGGCGAAGGAAGCGGAAGCGATTTTATTATTTTTTTTAGACCAAGTCAGCTTTTAGAAAAAGAAAGGTTCTAAGGGATGACATACAACCCACGGCGTTAGATTATAATTCAACTTTAAATTATGACACTATCATTCAAGAAAAGGCGGGGGGGAATAACTTCACGGGAAACTTACTCAAGCTAATCTTTCATTTTACCTATCCTTTCACTTAGATTGTCTTGCTCTGTCCATCCATATGGAGAAGCAGCCCCGAAGGGAGAGGGAGTTAAGGAGTTGACTTAACTTAAGGACTTTGACTTAAGGAACTGAAAGCCTGGCAGACCAAACACACCCGCTGGTCCCCAGCAGAAAGATGTGCTCGCCAGTCTGCTTCCATAGCAATCGCAATCACAATTGGAAAACCCCAGGGGGAAATTCTGTCCTGTCCTCACAGGGTTGCTATGAGGCAGAATTAATTCTCAGCAAAGGGTTTAGTTTGGGGCTTGACCTACTTCTATTATATGAAGAATAATGGATGTCTTGTCATTTTAAAATATTGCTTCCTCTTAGAATTTGGTTCTTTGGACCACAGTCACTTGCTTTTCCGATTCCCACCGATAGCTTGTGAGTCTGCCAGCTTTCTGACTTCTTATCATTATCATTCTCTGCAGGAAGATGTTGACTTTGGGGGACAATTGGTGAAACATACCAGTGGTCCACTGAAAAGATTATAGGTAGTAATAGGTATTTAATGTGTCTTCTTCTTGCTTAGTGCAAGTCCAGGTGGAAATCCAAGTAAGAGGGGATGCCTCTTGGTAATTTGCCTATTGGTAATTCTTTTCCTACTGGTCTGAATATAGATGAGAGAAGACAGTCTTTGAATTTGTCTCCTATTGTTGCAATGTTCTTCCCCTTAGGAGCAGTTGGAGTCAGTACAAAAGAATTTCTATGTCTCTGCCAGTAGGTTTGAAGTCACTTTTATCTTTGAATCAGAGGGTTCTGTTCCTTTACAAATTAATGGAGGACAAATTGGCTAATAATCCTTGATTTCATGGCAAGAGACTAGATTAATGATATGTTCATAGGCTGAGTTTAATGCTAATGTATAATAATATTCAAAGGACTTATGAATTATGAAGCATGTATTTGTAACCTAGGGCAATTATAATGCACCAGCTACTATTTGTAACTGATCTGATTTAATTTACATTATGCTAAAAGTTTTGAAGTTCATGGTAAAGAGGCAAGGAAAAATGATTCCCAAGGGTGGGGACTACAGGTAGAAATGATTCTGATAGGCTCATTAATCCATTTTGAATGAAATAGTTATTAGCTAGATACTATGATTCACTAAAGAGTCTAAAAGAAAGTACTACATGTGGGCAACCTATTACTTTGAAGCACCTTGAAATAAATTCACAAGTGTCTATAATATTAACATTAATGAGTTTCATTCAGAAGTATACACACTGAAAGTGGCACCGTGCTTAATGAGCTTTTGTTACTCTATTTTTATGCATATGATAACACACTTTATAGATTTTCTGGAAAGCCACACAGCACTCTCAAACCTAGATTCCTATACATTTGCATATTGTGATATGCATGGGTATGTGATTTACATAGTTGATTTAAATGCAAGAAATACAGTGAATGCAAGGGGTTGGAGAGAATCCCCTCGGCATTGGGAGTCCTGGGCCTCTGGTATTACCATCTTCAAAGTGCACAACTTCAGGCAAGATGCTAACTATGTGCATGTATATATGCAGTTCCTTCAAATATAGAAAGAAATGAATCGATTTCCCAAGATGGGCTTGATAGACAAAGGAAATGAAAGGACAGATAGCATATCTGAGAAAGGATGAAAGGGGACCATTACAAATAAGGACGAAGAACGAATGGGATTATTTTATCACTCAGAAACATACATACCTTTCTTTCTTCCTTCAGTTACCAAGAGATGGTTTCAAATTCACCACACCCTCATGTGCATCAGAGTAGAACGATGCCCAGTAGAATTTTGCAGTGGCTGGTTTCCCAGACGTGGGTCACCAGGACTCTCTTCCAAGACCCCTGTTGGTGGAGTCTAGCTTCCCTAAGTAATCCTGTGTGAACCCTCTGCACCACACAGGTACTCACAAATGTTTTGTTTCCCAGCAAGCCAGCTCTGGCTCCTGCCACGATCATGGCTTTGTGTGAGCTTGTGCTTGCAACCACAGAGCAATCCTTCTTGTTAAGGGCCTCCCTTTTCCTCACTGACCCTCTCTTTTGTCAAGCATGAAGTTGATCCCTCCCATTCACATATCACCATCCTCGATTCTCAAGAATAGTCTGGTTATACTTCAAATTCTTTAGTCCTGTGGACAGAATAGCAGTGAGTTTGGTGGGGGGTTTGCTTTTGCTTTGGAACCAGGGCAGGCTTCTACTGGTCGGCTTCAAAACTCCATGTTTTGACCTTAGGGTTTTAAAGGATCCATTGTCTCTTTACCAAACCCGAAAATCTGTAACAGAAGTGTTCATTGAAGACCGTTGGCAGGATCTAAAAATGACTCTTCTTGTCTTGGGGATGATGAGTCAACTATAAGATAATCCAAAGGGAAATCTTTGAGGAAGATGAGATGTGATAACAGCAATGAATCTGTCTAAAATGTTGAAAAACTAAGGAAAGCGGGTGTGACAAAGAACATGAACGTTTGCTGACCACTTTGTGGGATCTCAGTTCTTTGAAGTCACCATGGCATCACCCATATTTTTTGTTGCTAGGTAAAGTTGAAAAAGAAATAAACTTGATTTTCTAATCTTCCTAGATTCGAGTTCCTACTTCTTTTTACATTCTCCAAGCACATTCTTAACTGTGAAGGTGATGCAGGACCAGGCAGTGTTTCACAGAAGCTTTTGTTGTACCCCAGACTTGCTAAAACTTGGAATGTATCTGATGACACCTAATCACAGCCTCATTCTCCCAACACATCACAGTCTGTGAGAGACGTTGCACTGTAGGCCAAGAACACCATCAAATCCAACCCTGTGAAGATCATTCTGCTTCCTGACCAAGAACACAAACTCAAAAACACATTCAATCTTTTCACTCTTCATCTGCCAAAGCAGGCACGAGTCTTGAAGTAGTCAAGGGCCCTCTTCACCCTGCCCTATTTCTAAAATTTCAAAAATCAATTTTACAGTCCGTTAATAGACTCTTTAGAAAGATGCCAACCTGGATTCTGGCATTTTGCAGAGCTCCCATTGTGAAATGACTTTCATCTATTTTAGTTCAATCTCAAGAATTCTGAGCTTAAATGTCTGAAACTGACTCGCTCAAATTCATGTGAAAAAAAATGAAAGAGGCACTAGGAAAGTAATGATGTATTTCTTTCTCTTTATATTTTTTCATGCTGAGTGAAGGCTTACAGAGCAGATCATCCATTTGGCATTCAAAAACCCTTGACTCTAAGGTCCTCAAGACCTGGGACTTACCTTAATTTCTAAATTCATTTTCATTATTCCTATTATTGTATTGAGCTGTTCCCAAACACGCCCCCAAACAAGATGTGCTTAAGACCTGTGGCAGTCACCTAATCTGGTGTCAGTTTGAGGATTCAGAGTCTAGGGGTGGAGTCTAGCTTGACAATCTGGAGATAGCCAATGAGACACCTGTATGGGCATGGCCTTCTGAGAATTCTGGGAAATGTGGTAATTCCTTCTTGGAGGCAGGAGACACCATCTCTTCTGGTTCACTTACTTGAAGACTTTCTACTGAGAACACTTGCTGTCTGAGAGATTCAACTGACATAGCTGGCTCCCTGGGAGACATCCCTGAGGAAAACCCACATAGGTCTACTTAGATGCAGCAAGAAGCCTGGACCTAGAGAAGCCACATGGCAATTCCTGCCATCCTAAGATGTTTTCATCACTGAATCGAAAGACTTTCTACTCACTGACTTGTGCTCGTCCTGCACTTGGCATCATTGCATGTGTTTTGTGAGTCTGAAGAGGACTTTATAGATTGGTATCAAACATATGTGCTAATATCAGACTTAAGACCTTGGACTGGACAGCATTGGGATGCTTTCTCAATGTTCAATTATCCTTTGTATGAAACTCTCTCTTATATACATATATGTGTGAATTTGTTTCTCTAGTCTATCCAGACTAACACAAGTCCGAAGCCCTATTACTGTGACTATGACCTTATATGGAAATAGGATCTTTGAAGATACTACCAGGTAACATTGTTATAGTGGAGTAATTGTTGGTGTTGGTGTTAGGTACCATTGAGTTGGTTCAGACCCATAGAGACTCCATGCACAATGGAATAAAGCACTGCTCCTTTGCCATCCTTATGACAGCTCCTATGCTTGAGTCCACTGTCAGTCCATCTCTTTGAGGGCTCCTCGTCCTCGGAGTGATATCCTTACAAAAGAAGAGAAGAGGAGCTGAGCCCCAGTGGCATAGTGGTTGAGTGTGGGACTGCAGTCCACTGGCTTGATGGTTCAAATCCAGCAGCAGTTCTCCAGGAGCAAGGCTGGGCATTCCACTCCCAGCAGAGGGCAGTCATGCCCCCCTGAAGAAGAAGAAGAAGAAGGAGGAGGAGGAGGAGGAGGAGAAGGAGGAGAAGGAGAAGGAGAAGAAAAGAGACACAAGAAGGGGTGGTAGATGCAGACGTTATAGGAGGGAGACCATAAGCCAAGGAACATCAGATTGCTGACAGATACTGGGAACAAGAAGAAAGATATGGAAAAGATTCCCCCTTGGAACCCTCAAGGGATGAACCTTTAGATTTGAGCATCTAGGACAGAGAGATCATATGGTTCTGTTCTAAGCCACCCAGTTTGTGGTACTCTATCCCAGTAGCTGTGAGAAACTTATAAGCATACCCTAAACTCTGAAGAGGACTACACATGGCAAAAGCACCCTCTGAGCTGACTGTCACCTAAGGACACATGACCACCCATTGCAACCCAAAGGCTTCATGCTAAAGGAGCCCCAACTCCACAGGGTCAACATTCACTGATAAAATCCTTGCAGGAGAGGAAAAAAAGAAAATCCCCATCCCTAGTGTAACCAGATTCTGTTCTGGGGACAGGGAGGGGAGAAATAATAGGATACACTTCAGAAGGTTTAACCAAAGTCATGAATCTGAACATTTGTGGGTAGATTTAAAGTGTGGAAGGCTGTCTGTACAAAACCCATTACATTCCCATTGCAAGTATCCACCAGGATGTACAGTGAGTATGGACGTTGTATAGGTGAAATCTTGTTGCTGCTGTGACTAATGGCCACTAGTTGCTCTAGAAAGCAACTATAGCAGAATGATGTCTGAGGAAACTCACAATCTGGCATCAGGTGGCCACAAAACATCAGAATCATGGTGAGAGGTAAACCACAAACCATCAGCCATTGTGGGTAGGGTTAACCACCCCCTAGACACAAAGGAGAAGACTGGACTAGCTCAAGCTGCTGGGGTCCCCTTTGCTAACTTTCAAAGAGCTGCTAGCAGTGTTCTTACTGTGAATCTTGTTTCTTTTTTATCATTTTATTGGAGGCTCATTATAATCCATACATCAATTGAATCAGACATGTTTATGCACATGTTGCCCTCATTCTCTTCTAGACATTTACTTTCTATTGATGCCTTGGCATCAGCTCTTTTTCTCCCTCCTTCCCCTCTCCACCCTCATAACCCCCTGATAGATTGTACATTGTTACTATTTCCATCTCTCACACTGACCACTGTCTCCCTTCCCTCGTGTTTTCTGTTGTTCTTCTCCCTGGAGAGGAGTGTATGGTTATGTGTTGATCATTGTGATTGGTTTCCTCTTTCTCTTTTCCTCTGCCCTTTCCCCCCAACCCTTCTGGTATCACTATTCCTACTCCTGTTCCTATATTCCATGTGTCCTAAGCAGTCATACCTTTCTCTATCTGTACACCTGCTTTGGTCTAGTCTGATTTGAGAAGCAGCACTGGGATCATGATAGTGGGGTGTACATATGGTTCTTTCTTACTGGAGCTTTGTCACGCTGTATATCATCCCCAAACTCAAAAACCGAAACTCACTGTTGAGTTGATTCCACCGTCCCTGTGGATTTCCAAGATTATAATGCCTTATGGGAGTTGAAAGCCCCATCTATCCCCTGAGGAACAAGTGGTGGTTTTGAACTATTGACTTTCTGACGTATAGGCCATTCTACCACCAGAGTTTCATAGCTATTGGTGACAAATTCTATTAGTTTTTCCTGTTTATTTAGATTCAATATATTTGACCTGTTGAAATGACCCTTCCTTCATGAAGCCAATACCCATTCCCTTAGTTCTAGATCCCCCAAGGCTTTTCAAAGTCTGTCTTAGATAGTGCCCACCTACTATTACTGAACGTTTTGATCAAAGATCCCATTGAAGACTCTTGATCAAATTCCGGGTTGAGGTGGGATGATGAAGAACAGAACTATGGACTCCAGACTCTCAGGAACCATGAAGGCTGTAAGAAAGCCAAAAATGATGGGTCAAGGTAATCTCTAAACCTTAAACTAAGTCCTTTGAAGTCATCTTAGAACCAAATAATATTTTAGCTTAACTACTGAAGGAGGAGGAGGAGGAGGAGGAGAAGAAGAAGAAGAAGAAGAAGAAGAAGAAGAAGAGGAAGTTGTTCTGCCTTGAGAATTATGATCTTTTAAGAACGATCCTGAAGTGGTTACACATTCCGCTGTAATCCTTAAAGATTGCAGTTTGAAATCACCAGCCACTCCTCAGGAGAAAGGACTTTCTATTCCTGTAAAGAATTACAGTTGGGAACCCACAGAAGTAATTCTACCCTGTCTTATCTGGTCACCATGAGTCAGCATGGACTGGAGGGCAGTGAGTTTAGTTTGGATTCATCCTGAGGAGGTCAAACTGAGAGCAGGAGCTTAGTTCTTCACTGCAGCACCACTTGATAACAACTACTTAAGTGACCAGATAAGCAGCCTTAAAGGGTAAGGATCTTATGTTAATGGAGGAGGAGCCACACAAGAAGGGAGATGGGGACAGTCCAGAAGCTGGAATCAAGTAATCAAAGCAAGTAGACATTGCCGAATTGGTTTATTTGTAGCATGTACGTTTCCTACAACAACAACAAAGTAAGTAACATTTAGAAAAACAAACCAAGATTAGCATGTATGGAGAAATGAGTACTAGATTAATGGAAATCCTGAGAAGGTCACACATAGTAAAGACTAACCAATGTCACTCAGCAGCTTGTATAGAGCTTATTGCATGGGCACCTCAACTGCTGGGTAAGTCCTCCACAAAAACACAACACAACTGTTGGTTTGTTTTTAAAAAGCTCTTTTGTAAATCGTGGTGTTTTATTATGCTTTGCTATGCATTTCATTATGTATATCCATATCTTGCCTGTAGGTTTCAGAGATTGTACCTTTTTATGGGGGCAGAAAGCCTCATCTTTCTGCCAGGGAACAGGTCATGGGTTTGAATTACTAACCTTTTGGTTGGCAGTCTAGTGTGTGACCCATGACACCACCAAGGCCCCTTTCATATTCAGGAGCACTTGAGAGAAATGTGGGCTGACATCACATGAAGGAAGTCTCCCTGTCCCCATCAGCATAGTAGTAGCACTTGGCCAAATTGGGAAGCCGTGGGCTCCCTCCAGAGCACAGAGTAGCCTCCCTGCCTTGTGGAATGTATTCATGTTCTTTCCTTCCATAGACAACTACTTGCTCATTTCCTGGCATTAAAGCAGATGGCAGGAATTCTTACCCGTATATATTTTTTAGCTTTTCACACTTACAGCTCCAGCTTTATCTCCCCTGACCAAGTAGATTTCATCAGCTGCATTTCTGCATTCCTAGCAGTTTGGGTTCCCCAAAAAGCAATCTGAAGGAAGACAGAACAGAGAAGCACTTATCTCTTCTTCCAAAAGAAATCTGGACGAGGCTGCTCTTACTCAGGTTGACAGAATAAGAAGAGTTAGAGGCCAAATCTGCCTTCTCCCGATCTCCTCAAGCTGGTGAGTCTGGGACACCAGCCTTGGCTAATCATTCAGCGGGCTTCATTCAGCTCCTGTCCTCTTTGCTCTCCCATTCCCAGAGGACCAAGCCTATTCACTGCACATGAGCCAAATTTAGCCCAATGAGGCGGAGCTTCAGAATGCATATGCTCTGCCCTAAATCTTACCACCTCAGTAACTCTGGGAAAACTACTGAGCTTCTCTAAGTCTATGGAGGAAAAAAAAAGAGGTGTGGGGAGGACTTTCAAAGATATCGATCACATAGAGAATTATGAGACTCGATGAATAAGCAAAAGAGTTTAAAACTGCAGGGTTCTAAAGTTCAAGTACAAACAACCCTGAGGGCCTTTTGTGGGTCCACAGAGTAGGATGATGAGGAAACACATGCAGTTCCTTTTAGCCTTTTACCATGGCTAAGCCAGACACAAGGTCATCGATGTCTGCTGCCATTGATGCCCTCATGCAGGACACGTGTGCTGAGAGCTTACTACATGCCTGAACCCTTTCTATGGAGACAGGGACATGTCAGAGGATGACGTTTCTAAAATTCCACTGAGCTGAATGGTTCCCTAATCCCTAACTAGAACTGAGAAGTGACCTGAGGAGAATTGTTATCTCTGAGAAGTCGAATGAATAGAGTGTGATTGTTCTGATGACGGGAGGGGCTGTTGGGGAGAGAGGAGAAAGCGTTCAAGGATATCTCTCACTGCTTCTCTCAACATTTCATCGTAGGAGCAAACCAGTTCTCTGTGCAACAATTTCTACCACCAAGGTCACTCAAAGTGAATAGGTTTCAGCAAAGATTCAGTGAAGAACAGACCATGAATAAGGAATAGGCTTCCTCTTTTGGAAGAATGAGCTACTGACAACTTTATGGGTAGCATCGAATCTGTCTCATGGCGAATCCATTTATTTCAGAGAATGACTTCATTCCATAGGATCCCCAATGGCTATGGTTTCATAAATATGGATTGTCAGATATTTCTTTTATGATATCACTGATTGGCTTCAGACTACCAACCTCTCATTTAGTAAAGTACAAACCATCTGTACCACTCGGGGAGCTAGTTAATTGAATAATGGCTTCCAAAAAGATACAGTAGTCCAATTCTGAACATTAGTGCCTGTTAATGTGATCTTTTGTTGAAAGGAGATCTCTGCAGATTTCATGAAGAATCTCTAGACTAGAATGAGATCATTCCAAAATTAGCCCTGGGGGTTTCAAAACAGGAGATAAGGCCCTACCTAGCATGTGTGAAGGAGGAGAAGACCTTAAAGGAAAGAGAATGATCAAGAGAGGGTTGAGATGGAGAAAAACACAGAGAGAAGGCATGTGGAGCGTTGGCCACATCAGCAAGGTCAGAAGCTCAAGAGAGGCCTGGGGAGATGAACCATGAGAGTCTCAGAAAGGAACCAGCTACACCAACCCCTCAATCGCAGTCTTCCAACCTCCCACATTGCAGTCAAATCAATGCCTATTGCTCAAGGTCACCAAAATGGTGCTCATCTCCTCATATAATCTCAGAAGTCTTATGAAGCAGTTCTAGTCTGTCCTAAAGCATGACTATGAGTCAGAATCAACTTGACGTCTGTGAGTTTGGGTTTTTTGCTGTACTATTTACCGAAACATCTCTTTTCCAGTGACCTTCCATGACTCCTTGCTCATAAATCAAGCACATAAAAATAAGTCTTTGCCCAGACTCTCTATCGTGGTCCCTTATGTTATTTCTCTGTCCTTGATTCCAATACCACCTGTCTTCACTATTAAAGTTGAATATCAATTCTGATATTTATTCGGGTATATCCTGTACCTCCTTTTTCTTCTCCAGGACCATCTTGGCTATTCTTAGCCCTTTGCAATGCCACATGGGCACTGGAATCCATTTTCAAAGTGCCACAAAGTAAAATGATCATGGTTCATTAATCAAGATGGGAAGAATGAACAATTTTATGATATTGAGTCTTCCAATCTTTGACTATGGCATTTAGAAAGGTTCCATAAGGTCTCTATTTAGTCATTTTCATCATAAATATTTTATACATATTTTATTACATATTTGCCTTTAGATACAATGGTAAATTTTCTAATGTGCTGTAGAAAATATAAGCCATTATAGATAGATAGATAGAGAGAGAGAGATGATAGAGAGCTAGAGATAGATAGATATTTTAAACTCAGCAAATGTGCAAAACTTGATAATTCAATTTCAAGTGTCTACACATTCTTTTGAATACTCTGAATGAGAAAAAATAAAAACTGTTCTGTTTCTTTATTTCATTGTTGGCTAAGACTTTCAAAACAATGCTGAAATGTCATGGGAATGGCAGCCATCATTGTCCTGTTCTGGACCTCATAGGTGAAGCTTTGAACATTTAATGATTTGAAAATAACATTTGTTGTGGGTTATTTATAGGTACCTCTTATCTATAAGGTTAAGAAAGTTCCCTCTCATTCTGGGTTTGTTTGGTTGTTTTTCCCCATTATAAACTGGTGGAAGCATTTATCAAATACTTCTCTTTAATCCATTAAGTAGTGGATTATATGTTACATTAATTAATGCTCTTATGTTAAACCAACATTCTTCTCCTGGGGTTAACCCTACTTAATCATTATGTGGCATTCTTTTTGTACACTGTTGTGTTTCTTTTGCTAATGATTTAAAATTATGTTCATGAGCACTAAGGGGTCTGAAATGTTTCTTTTGCATGCTTCCCTGAGAGATTTTGGCATGAACATTAAGATCACGTCTTGAAATTAGTTGTTGTGAAGGAGCTTTGGGTCCCCCTGCCCCCCACCCCTCTCTCTATGAATTTGTCCTTTTTTTCATTTTGATTTACTTTGTTGTTATTAAGAAACATAGTAACTCAACAGCTTCTTCATATACAATTTAGTGACATTGATTACATTCTTCAAGCGACACAACTGCTTTCTTCATCCTTCTCTGAGGTACTCTTCTCTAAATTAACATAAGCTCATCACCTCCTAATATCCCTAATCTTTCAAATTACTACTGTCAATTTGATCCTTAACAGGTCGTGCTTTAAAGAGTACAAGGCTCAAGGCAGAGTTTTTATCACTTGTTAAGCTACATTACAATTTTGTTTGGCTTTTAAGATGTATTTAGGGGGCATTTAGACTGAAAGTTGATTGTCTGTGATCAATAGTTTCAGGTGCTCATTCAACCTCCCTGGCTCCAAAAAGTCTGAGGTACATGAGAATATTTTTGTTTTGTTTAGCATTTCCCCCCTTTTGATCAAGATTATACTATAGACTGTTGATCAAAATATTCAGTAATGGTAGCCAGGTACCATCTGCTTCTGGTTTCATAGCACAGGAGGCAGTTATGAATAATACTGAATCATGTAAAAGTTGGTAACTTGGAGAATGTTTCTCTGTGTACATTGTTCCCACAATTTTAAAAAGATATAAATAACAATGACTAGAAATAATAAGAAAATATTCTAAAATTAATTGTGATCGTGATTATACAACTCTTCTTGATATGATTGAATTACTGAATTGTATAACATGTGGGTGAAGTGCCAATAAAACTGTCAAAGCAGAAAGAAGGAAAAGGAAAAATAAAAAATAAAAAGATTACTTTGAGAACTAAGCCATGGTATATTCAATTACTTCATACACATATTAATGTTGGACACCAAACAAGGAAGACCAGAGAAGAATCAATGCATTTAAATTGTGGTACTATTGAAGAATATTAAAAATGCCCCGGACCTTCAAAAAAAAACAGACAAACCTACCTTGGAAGAAGTACATCCAAAATCCTCCTTAGAGGCAAGCATGAGAAGACCTGGTCTAACATGTTTAGGACATATTGTCAAGATAGACCTGTCTCTGGAGAAGGACGTCTTGTTTGGCAAAGTAGAGAGAAAAGTGAAGAAGAGGAAGTACCTCCATGGGAGGGACAATGGCTTGACACAGTGGCTACCGCAAGGGACTCCAGCATAGGAAGAATTTTGAGAATGGAGCAGAACATTTAGTTCTATTGTGGGGGGTGTCGCTATGGGTCGGAACCAACTCAATGGATCCTAAAAAAAAAAAAAAAAAAAAAAAACTCTTTTCCATAGGTGCAAGTGTTCTTCTTGTCATTTGTGAATCATCAGAACTGAGGTGGAATGAAGCGGGTGTCCTTGGGTACAAGAAATGAGACAAACAATTTCTTGTGGGGTGGTTTGGTGGGTTTGCCATGGAATTGACTCCAACTCATAGTCAGCCCATGTCACAAGAGAACTGGCTAGCCTGTCACCTGTATGGGGTCAAATGTCCAATTCTCTTTTCCTGAAAGATTCAAGCTTCTAACCTTTCGTTTAGCAGTCAAGGATTTATCTAGGGTACCATCAGGACCCTTTTCTCTTCAGAGAAAAGATGGGATTTTCTTCTGAGAATGACACGTTTATTGGATCTGTTTCATGAATATCCTTCTCATTTGAAGAAGGAGTCTGTGGGAGGGTAGCAGAGAGTTGATTTCATCAAGATCTATGCTAAATTTCATCATTGATTGAATCAGAAACATCACTCATGCTGTGGACTGCTGTCTAAAGAGTTCAGTCAACCCTAAAAGAAGAATCGTTTCTCTCTCTCTCTCTCTCTCTCTCTCTCTCTCTCTCTCTCTCTCTCTCTCTCTTTCTCTGTGTGTATGTGTGTGTGAGAGAGAGAGAGAGTGTGTGTGTGTTTCTTAGATGTTTGGCTTTTTTCCCAGTGAAAATTAACCTCATACACATATTTTGAGTGACACTTGATATTCTTGCAGCTTTTAAATATAAACTGTTCAGATTGAAGATAGAGTAATCAAATTCTTGGAACACAAATAAAACACTTTTCCCATGAGATTTTTCTGTGTCTTTTATTTTGTTCTAGTCAATTTAACTAGTACTCGAGCTGTGTTGTTATGGGGAGAGAGGTGCTGTGATTGTCTGTGGAAAGACATTACAGCAGTCACCTAACCTGGTGACAATTTTAGGATTAAGAGTGTAGGGGTGGAGTCTAGGATGTCAATCTAGAGATTGCCAATGAGACCTCTGTGTGGGCATGGCCTTCTCCTCTGAGGATTCTGGGAAATCTGGTAGTTCCTTTTTGGAGGCGGAGACACTCTCTCTCTCAGCTCATTCCCTAGAAAAAAACAATGCATCTGACAAGACACATGGCAACATGCTGATAGACCCTGAGCCCTGGAAACTGGAATAGCCACGGGGAGACCTCTACCAGCACTGAGATGCTTCTACTGCAACTGGACACATAAGACGCTGCACCCACTGGCCTGTGATTATCCTGGTGTCGTTGCATGTGCTTCGTGAGTCTGAAAAGGACTTATGCATTGGTATCAGAATAATGGTCTAATTTCAGACTTCTAACTTTGGACTGTACTGGGTTAGGATGTTTCCTCAATGTTCATTTTCTCTGGTATATAAGCCTCTTTCTTACACACATATGAGCACCTACAGATTTTTCTCTAGTCTACCCAGACTAACACAGACATAATATTTAAGTAGCATGCTCTGTTTGGGAATTTCCTGCTACTAGTTCTTGAGGATAGTTCTGTGGTGATTCTTTTGCCTAGTCTTGACAAAGAATGTCGTATAAAATGGGTGAGTAAAATCCAAACCAAACCCTCAGGGGTAGCCAAACTGTGTTTATGTTGGGAAGCATATATCATGCTTCCAGGATAATCATGTGGATTGATTTCCCCCGTGTTTGATCAGCCCCAGAAGATGTCTAGTTTCCTTGGTGCCATCTTGTAGACCAGCACAAAGTCAAGTACACAGTCTTGGGGAGGTTGAGTTTTCTGAGCTAGACCAGCCCACCATGCAGCTGCATTCAACTCACCCAAAAGATTTCATTACCACAAATAGAGACTGTGATGCGGTTCAAGCAAGAGATCCAAAGAGAGTCCCTGAGGAGATCCATTCTAGAACCAAAGAATTGGAGTGTCAATGCATCCCTCTGTGCTGGTTGTGGGAGTTGATTTTGTTCTGCTGTGTTTTTAAGTCTGTGAAAAGAATCCTTATTAAGTCTTTGTGGAGACTTTCCCCCGCCCATTTCTTGGTAAGCTTGGAGGACATGGTGTTGTTTGGTACCATCGATTCAGTTCAAACACAACAGAATAAAACGCCATCCAGTACTGCCCATTGTTGGAGCCGCTGTGTCAATCCGTCTCTTTTTCATTGGCCCTCTACTCTACTAGTTATGTTGCTCATCTTCAGGAACTGGTCTCTCCTGACAACATGTCCGACATATGTAAGACTGTCTCACTGTCTTTGCCTCTAAGGAGGATTTTGGCTATATTTCTTCCAAGACAGGTTTCTTTGTTCTTTTGGCCATCCGTCATACTTGCAATATTCTTCGCCCTCACCATAATTTGAACACTTCGATTCTTTCCTCTTATTTCCCTTGCTTTTGAAACCATGTCCTCCACAGAGACCTGGCTCCATCTTACCCAAGATGAATTACGAAGTAAGCAAGGTGAGCCCAGACTTACTTGTGATCACTTATCTCTGTAGCAAGCAATTGCACAAAAGTTACCCCAGTTTTCTGGGTAACCTATCGCTGCCAAGGATTGTAAATGTGAAAAGAGACTTTGGTTCTATATGAAGGTCTTGCAATACAGAAGCAGAATCTTTGATGTGCTGGGGAAAGTGTGGAATTACTCACTACAGATGATCTAGTAAGCAAAATATGGGATGTGCTTGCTCTGCTTATTGGAGCCCTTCCCTGTTTCACACAATTCTTTGGTGAGGATGAGTAAATCCAATCCCAGCATCTTCTGAAGAGAGGTATAATGGAGTCAAAGATGCCTGACTCAATGCAAAGATCTTTTTGCAATTCCAAAGTTTACTTTACACCTTCCTGCATATCCTCCTCTTCTTAAAATGTCTGTGTGTCTCAAGACTCAGTTGAAGTAGCGCCAAACTAGCAAAAAGAGCTCAAAGCTATATTTTCCAGCAAAACACCTTCAGCTGTCTTCTTCCGCATCATGTGCTTTGGCAAGAAGTACCAGACTGCCTGCCGCGTTAGCACACCTTCCATTCCCAGTGATCTGTAAATGGATTAGCCACTCTGCAGAACTTTCCTGCTGACCCTGGTGTTTCCCCCTCTCCAT
Source organism: Nesogale talazaci (assembly GCA_004026705.1). NCBI lineage: Eukaryota > Metazoa > Chordata > Mammalia > Afrosoricida > Tenrecidae > Nesogale > Nesogale talazaci. The sequence goes on from PVJH01005844.1 coordinate 42,924, forward strand.
CCACATAGGCAAGTTTTAGGACTGTGCCCAGAGAATGGCAAACCAGAGAGCACTGATTATCTGAGGCCATGCCAAGACAACTCTCACTGGTATGCTGGCAGGCTTGCTAAAAAAGTAAAAAACTCATTAGGGTCCTCCTCTTGCCATGATGTTTAGTCTTGATGGGAGTTCAGATGAAAAGCTAAAAAATCAATTTAATTCTATCTCTCAGTTTCACAGAAGGGATGATGCCATTGTGCATAAAGCTAAAATATTGGTGTATTTGTGTGGGGTGGGTGGGATGGGAGGATGATTTATTTTTCTGTTTGGTGTGTATTCATCCGGGTTGACTAGAGAAAAAAAATTCTTTGACCTTCATATGTGTACAAGAAAGGGCTTCTTTCTAAAAACTCAGTCCAGATCAAGTCCATAAGTCTAGCATTAGCCCATATGTCTGATATAGTCCATAAATTCCTCTTTAGACTTACATAGCACATGTGTGGCAGTCATCTAATCTGGGGTCAGTTTGAGTATGATGAATGTAGGGGTGGAGTCTAGTCTGTCAATCTGGAGATAGTCAATGAGACCTCTGGGTTGGTGTGGCTTTCTCCTAAGAATTCTGGGAAATCCAGCTGTATTTTCCCCTTGGAGGTGAGAGACTTACTCCTCAGACCCTTGGAGATGCTCTGCTGACAAGACACAAGGTTGACTCTCTGTAAGACACCCCAGAGGAGAAGCCACATGGACCTACCCTGATGGAACCAGACTTCTGAAGCCAGAAAAGCAACATAGAGACCCCTGCCAGTGCTGGGATGTTACAGCACCACTGAATTCAAAGATTTTTCTACCCACTGGCCTGTGATTATCCTACATCTGATGCTATTGCATGTGCCTCGTGAATCTGAAGAGGAATTTATAGCCTGGAATTGGACATATGAGCTAATATCAGACTGTGGGCTTAGACTAGACTAAGTTGGGACGCTTTCTCAATAGTCCATTCCTCTTGTATATAAACCTCTCCCTTATATACACGTGCATGTTTATGAATTTGTTTCTCTAGTCTACCCAGGAAGATCCCAGAACAGTGGGTAAAATGTATTGTGGATCCAATGGTAGTGGTAGCATATCAACACTGGTTTGGGTCTCCGTTTGTCTCCTCCCGCTCTCTTGAATGTATTCACAGCAAGAAAGAGAAGGTAGAGAGAGTGTGTGTGCCCTGCCTACAGGGAGGAAAACAGGAGTTCCCTGAACCCTTAGGAGAGGCCATGCCCACACAGAGGCTTCACTCATTTGACAGGAGATTATGTAACTGCCACAGGTTGTTTGTTTGCTTGTTTTAATTTGTTGACCTATTTTAGTTTCATCTTTGAACCTGCTGAGTCGTTGCTACTTTTTCATTGACCAATAGGCCACGCGTACAGAGGGCAACCAATGAAGTTGTACAGTGATGAGAATGCATTGAAAATCTACAGTGCTATTGTCCCTAAACACTTTTGAGTTGATAGCACAAAGACAAGATCTATGCAAGACTTTCCCGTTCCATGAGAATGTGAGTATATTTTGCCTGCTTTGAAGTAGGCCTTGGGGCCTACTTAATGTTAAATGAAAGCTCAATCCTCCTTCCTCCATTTTATTTCCAAACTGTCACAAAGCCTTTCATGGCCTGCCTCTCCTTCTACTCACTCAACTCTATCATCCTGAAGCTTTCACTCACATGGATGCATTTGATATTATTGCTCGACTCTCATCTCATCAGTCAAGGAATGAAGATAGTACATGCATTCTTCTGCGATAATTTTCGTTTATGTCAAATTCTATTCTCATTTTGCAAGATGACCTCTGACTCCCAAGCCTTAATCTATGGTAGTACTTTCCATGACCTATAACCCCTGCCGCACAGAAAAGGTGTCTTCATAGGATGAGTACAACGGTAATTATAAGTCAACTACACTACCCTGATGTCAGCCAGACAGACTGAGCCACCCATTCAAAATTCAAGACTGTCACTTCAAAGCAGGGATCACTCACGCAGTCCCAATGTCATTGTCAACACAAAATGCCAGCAAGATCCTGAAACGACACAGCAGAAGCTGCTCAGGAGTGTATCATCCACCTGACTGAGAAGATGGTAAGATGATCCTTTCCGGGTCATGTGTTGAGACAATTACATTCTCAATAGAATTGTTTCTCCCCCCACCCCCCCAAAAAAAGAAAAAGTCTAAATGTTTACACAAGTCTCCCATTGTGTAGGAAACATCCACAGACTCCAGAATGTGACCCACACTAGCTCCTGTCATCCTTTTTCTTATTCAGATGCTGGGCAAGAAGGGAAACAACTGACTCAAGGACACGCAGCTATTTCAAGGCACAACTGGAGCACATACTCAGGGTGTTTCTATTGTAGTCAGCTCTTTCTCTGTCTCGTCTGTACTCCTGTAGTCCAATTCACACCTCCCCGCTCCTCCCCAGGAGCAGGGGCAGCGCTCCTCTGTCCTATATCAGGTCGACACAAGCGGGGATTGACTTGATGACAGGCAACATATGAACTTCATGAAGATGTCCTGGTGGAACCTTGGTTAAAACAGCTCAGCTGCTGAGAAGTCTTTGAAACCCACTTGTGGAGAAGAAGGTGGCGGGAAGCTTCAGTAAAGATGATAACTTGCTTAACAAGTTGCTATGAGTCAGAATTAACTCCGTGGAAATGGCTTGGGTTGGATGTGAGTGACTCCATCAAGTTCATGTGGTGCCAGTCATTTCAGATATATCAAGTGATAATGGCAAAGGGTGCTTAAGTGTTCTATGGGGCTGGGGGTTTTTTTGTTGTTGGGGGGGGTGTTTTTTTTAAATCCCTATGTCTCCATGAACCTCACCCTCTATGACTGAAGCCAGAAGTAGCTTGATGGCAGTGTCTGACTACCACTGACAACTTCCCTGAAAGGGATTATATGAAAAGGTCTTGCATAGAGTCGAAGAAAAACATGAAATAAAACTCAAATCAAGGCGGCTTCATCAGCTTGCTTCCCTACAAGCTGTTGAACCCGTCCACAAGCTCGCAATAAAGCCTGCTTTAATCTCACCTAATTCGGACTCTTCCTTCGTTTTCACACACAAAATTCCTAACATTCTTGGTGCCTGAAACCGGGGAGAGGAGTGTGGCTCCCCATTTGTTTGGGGTCCTGAGCCTCCCTATCTCCCTCCAATTTCCAGCTTAAGCCCCATAGTGCCGCAGGTCACTCTAATTGGGCTCTGAAGTGCCATAACCTGACTCCTTTGGTAAGTGTTTCTTAACTTCCCATGGTTTCAGTTTGCTGAGTTCCATCCGAGGTCTCCCATCCAAGACATGGCCATGGTGGGATCGCCTCCCCATTACCGACTTCTGGAGTCTTGGGAGAAAGGACCAGGTTGAGACGTCTGCTGGTCTTTCTCTCCCCCATCTCTGCCATTTTCGGAAGGCTCTAACCGAGGATGCTTGGTTAGTTCCTATCTGTTGCCAAAACTCTCCAATCCAAAACCACCTTTTCACGTTTGCCATGGGAACTTCTGAGTCTAAAGATTGACCCTTGCACTCCCCCAGGCAGCCTACTAAAAAACTTTACAAAATTGGGATATTCTCAGATCCTGAAAAAGAAAAACCTTGTTTTTCTTTCCCAAGCTGCCTGGTCTCAGTACCTACTGGACAACCAGTCACATTGGCCCCCAACTAGTACTTTTGATTTCGCCATTCTCCAAGATCGAGACAATTTCTGCCGGCGCACTGAAAAAAAAAGTCTGAGGTCCTATATGTGCAGGCTTTTTGGGACATGTGTTCCCTTCCCATTGCTCCACCCCACAAATCCTTCTAGCTCAGTCCTCTCAGCCTAAACCTTCTCGGGTTCCCTCTGCCTCTGAGGACCTGTCCGTGCTCCTCAGTGCTCCTCCTCTACGCCCTTACCATCCTCTGCCGCCCTCCACGCCTGCCCCCAGCCCATTCTCCACTCCCTTCGCCTTCTCCTCTCACACGCGCTCCTGCCAGTCAACAGCTGAGCTACCGCCGGCTACCCTTTTTCCCCTTTGAGAGGGGAAAAAGACTTCAGGAAGCCCTAGTCTTCTACACTCGCCTGGACCCCGGGTCCAGAAATGGCGCCACAATTTTGGCATCCCATTTCATTTCCCAGTCAGCACCCAACATCGGGAAAAAAGTTTTAAAAGGCTGAGGACGGCCCTGAAACCCCCATCCAAGACTTGGTAAAGATGGTATTTAAAGTCTTTAATGCCCGAGAGGAGACAGCCGAAGCGACCCGTGAGGCCAGGCTTCAACAGAAAGTTAATCCCCAAAACGCAAGCTTTGGAAGCTGCACTAAGGCCGGCAGGTAACCCGGCCCTGCGTCATCCCTCCAAAGGAGGGCAGCAAATGCCACCAGGTGTCTGCTTCAAATGCAGAAAAGACGGCCACTGGACCAACTCCTGCCCAAACTCAAGACCTCCAACCCGGCCTTGCCCCCAGTGCAAGCAGTCTGGTCACTGGAAGTCGGAATGCTCGGCTTTGGCCCCGCCCTCGGCATCTCCACGCAGAGTAGCTGAGCCCAGGGATTTTCCGGCACTTGGGCTTCTGGGGTTAGCAGATGACTGAAGTGGCCCTGGCTCCTCAACTCCGGTAACCCTCGCGGAGCCCAGGGTTGTGCTCCAGGTAGCGGGTAAGTCCATTTCCTTTTTGAGCTACCTTCTCTGTTCTGCCCTCTCACTCGGGCCGTACTTCTCCTTCCCAGGTCTCAGACATGGGACTAGATGGGTCTCCCTCCAACCCCCAGCAAACTAAACCCCAGTTCAACCAACTCCCTTTCTCCCACTCCCCTTTAATTATCCCATCCTGTTCCGTCCCACTCCTGGGGCGAGACATACTTTCTAAACTTAACGCAAACCTTACTTTTTCCAACCTCGTTCCATCTCCATTAATTGCCCTTTTAAGTTGCGATAGCTCCACAACACCATCCCCCTCCTCTATCGACAGCCTGCTGTCTGACATATCCCCCGAAGTTTGGAACACCGACACCCCCTCCCTCACATCCCATGATCCCCCAGTTTTAATTAAGCCAAAACACCCCAATGTTTACCCTAACTGTCCTCAGTTTCCAATCTCCAAAGCCCCTTCACAACCCCTAGTAGCCTCGGACGGATTCTTTTTCTGGTGCAATAACACTCTTTCTAAATCCTTAAATATCACCACTCCCTCTGCTCTCTTGTGCCTCCCTGATACTTTGATTCCACAGCTTATAGTATACCCTCTGACAGAATTCCAGCACAAGTTCACCCAGGCTCACTTTCCCCGAACAAAAAGGGCTGTCTTTCTTCCTTTAGTCGCCAGTCTTTGGCTCGCCACCTCAGCAGCAGCTCTGGGCCTTGGCGGCGGAGCCCTAGCTCATTCAGTTTTAACCACTGACAAGCTCGCTGCCCAGTTCCAAATAGCCATTGATGCCTCGGCAGAATCTCTCGCCACCTTACAAAGGCAATACCCTGTGTAGCCCAAGTCTCTCTGCAGAACCGCCGAGCCCTTGACCTCATCACGGCCGAAAAAGGAGGCACCTGTCTCTTCCTCCAAGAATGCTGTTATTACATCAACGAATCTGGAATAGTGGAAACTCGCGTCCAATCCCTCCACAAGCTAAGCAGCGAACTCCACCAGGAAAAATTTTTGGCCGAAGCCTCCTCCTGGTGGACATCCTCAATGTATTCCCTCCTGGCACCCCTGTTAGGCCTAATAATTTTAATTGTCATATTTCTAGTGCTCGCTCCCTGTTTTCTCTGATTCCTACAGACACGTTTCCGAGAAATCACCCATGTGGCAGTACCTCAAATGATGCTACAATAATACCAGCCCCTTTGCCGCATGCCGGACCAGGACTTCCAGTACTCTGCCTAATCTCCCCTCCCCACGTCGTCCCCGTCCAGACATGATCTTGACGTCCTTTATCCCTATTAAGCAGAGTCTGGAATGTCCTAGTCTGGCAAGGGCCCCTGCCCTTCCCCCGCGGTAACCTGTAACCCCTTTCTGCAAAATGCTTTCCACCTAGCTGCTGACCTTTTGCAGATGCCCAAGGCCACAGGGGAAGCGACTCAACCATCACGTATGACCTGCCCTTCCCCAAGGCCACAGGGGGAATGACCCAACCTACCCCTCCCCAAGGCCACAGGGGGAACCGACTGGACCTACCCCTCCCCATGGCCACAAGAGGAACGACTCAACCTTCACATACACCTTGCCCCTCCCTGTTTTGCAAAGAATAGCCTGACCTTTTCTGGGCCGACAGGGGGTATAAAAATTCCCCTCTGCCTTGATTGGGCGCGGCTTCATCTGCTTGCTTCCCCTCAAGCTGTTGAACCCGTCCGAAAGCTCCCAATAAAGTCTGCTTTAATCTCACCTAAAAAAGAAAAACTCAAATCAATTAAAAATTGATTCACCTTATGATTGCTGGACAGTGATGGAAACCCTGAGACGATGCTCCTCAGTCACTGAGATAATTAAGGTTAATTGTGCCAACCTGGTTGATAAACACATGTAGGATTAATTGAAGGGCAGAGAGATGAGTGGCTTGGTGAGCCGCACCTTCCTGGTTCTCGGTTTTCTTGCACTCATGGTTAAAGCAGGATGCAGCTGCCTTAGCCTATTCCAGGATTGAGCTGGCAAGGCTCACTTCCTGCAAGACATCCCTGAGGAGAAACCATACGGGCCTGCCCTGGTGCTGGAGCAACTGCATGGAGACCCCTGCCAGCACTGAGATGCTTACATGCTCACTAATTTGGCTTTCCTCCTGCAGTTGCTGTCATTGCATGTGTTTTGTGAGATTGAGGAGGGCTTCATAGATTGATGTCGGACATATGGGCTACTGTTGGATTTATGGACTTGGATAGCACTAGGTTTGGGATGCTTTCTGAATGGACACTTACTCTACGTATAAAACTCTTTCTTACATACATATGAGTTTCTGTGTATTTGTTTCTCTAGTCTACCCAGACTAACACAGTCACCATTGGGATCTGAAAATTACCCACATGGTTAAAATTTCAGCCAAACAGTACGTCTATAAGGGAAACTACCACCTGTTTGTCAATTTGTCATAAAGTGGTGGCTTCACTAGCATCTTAAATACCAACAAAGTCATCTGGAGTGATCAGTTTTCAGTAGAGCTTCTGACTAAAGACAGATGACAAAGGAGTCAACTGCCCACTTTGGAGGAATGACCCACTGAAGAAAACCTTATGCATGCCACTGAGACATTTTCAGACACTAAAGATCTAATGAACAGAAGCAGAACATTATCAGATTTGTTGTTCAACAATGATCCCCTCAGGTCAGAAGGCACTCAAAAGATCACTGAGGAAGACCTGCCTTCTCAAAGTACCAGAATGGCATGGATGGAGTACAGCCTTTGGGCCTTCAATTGCTGTGTTTCCACCTCTGATCTGTACCAGTGTACACCCTCTGGTCTAGCCAGATTTGTAAGGTAGAATTGGGATCATGATAGTGGGGGTGGGGTGAAGCATAAACGAACTAGAAAAAAATTTGTATGTTTCATTGGTGCTATACTGCACCCTGACTGCTTTGTCTCCTCCCTGCCTTCTGTAAGGAAATGTTCAGTTTCCTACAGAGGGACTTTGGGCTTTTAGTCTGCGCTCCCCCTCATTCACAGTATGATTTTTTGTGGACTGGCCATTTTGAATCAGGTAGTCATGGTTTTCTAAGCCAGGAGGAATGGCAGATTCGAGAAGAATGACCTCGCCTTCATTGTCAGGACATTTCATTCTCTGCGTTGAAGTACATTGCTCTCTGTGATGATATCTATACACAAAGGAACCCTGTCGATCAACTGTTATTCAAATTTATGTACCAACCAATAAAATTAGCAATAAAGAAATTGAAGAATTTTGCTAATATCTTCAGTTTGAAAGAGATCAAGCATGCGATCAAGATGCATTGATAAATTATTGGTGATTGGAATCGAAAGTTAGAAACAAACAGGAGGGAATAGTTGTTGGGAAATATTGACTTGGTGATAGAAATGAAGCTAGAGATCACAAGATAGAATTTTGCAAGATAGAATTTTGCTCCGTGATGTTGATGTTCGCTACATTGTATGCCTTCAAAGGAACCTTGAGTTATACCGTTTGAACCTTGTAGCTGCTTTAAAGGAGAAAGATGAAGCTGCCTGTTTCTGTAAAGTTTTACAATCTCAGAAACCCACAGTGAGGAGTTCTACTCTTGTTCATAACTAGTACCTTTTTACAACAATTCCAAAGGTTGTTGGATTTCTCCAGATGGCAGGCACAAAAATCAAATTGACCACGTTTGTGGGAAAAGAAGTTCAATTTTAGCAGCTAAAACCAGTTGAGGGACTGACTGTGAAACAGTCCAACAAATCCTCATATGTAAGTGTAGGTTCAAGCTGAAGAAAATTAAAACCAACCTACCATAAAGCCAAGATATGATCTTGAATCTATCCCACCTAAATTCCAAGACCATATCAAGAACGTATCTGTTGCATTGGGCACTAACTACAGAAGACTTGATGAGCTATGGGAGGGCATCAAGAATATCATTCATGATGAAAGCCAAAAAAAAAAGATAAGAAAGAAAGAAAAGATCAACATGGGTGCAAAAGAGACTCTGAAACTTGTTCTTTATTGTATAGTATTGAGGTAAATTGAAGAAATGATGGTATCAAACAGCTGAACAGAAAATGTCTAAAGAAAGATTGAGAAGAAAACATCAAATATTATAATGAAATGTGCAAAGGCCTAGCTAACATTAGAGAGCCAAAAAGAAAGAACATTCTCAGCATATCTAAAATGAAATAACTCAAGATAAAAATCCATGCCTCAAGTTGCAATGTTGAAAGATTTCATGGGCAAAATATTGAACGATGCAGGAAGCATCAAAAGAAGATGGAAAGAATCACAGTCATGGCACCAAAAAGAAACAGTCAATATTTCACCATTTCAGGAAGTAGCATGACCAATAACCAATGGTATTGAAAGGAGAATTCCGATCTACGCTGAAAACTTTAGCCAAAGTAAAGCACCAGGAATAGATGGAAAGCCGATTGAAATGTTTAAACAAACATGAAACACTAGAAACATTCACTGGTCTATACCAGGCAATTCAGAAGGCGGCAACTTAGCCAGTTTACTGGAAGAGATCCACCCAGATTCCCAAAAACACTAACACTAACACGACTGCATGCTCAAATGTTAGAACAGTATCATTAGTATCACATGCAAGTGAAATTTTGCTAAAGATCATCCAACAGCAGCTGCAGCAGTACATTGACAGGGAGCTGCCAGAGATTCAGGTTCAGAAGAGGATGTGGGACAAGGACTGCTATGTCAAAAGGATCTTGACTCAAAGCAGAGAATACCATAAAGATGTTTATTTTGTTCTATTGACTGTGCAAAGGTATTTACTTGTGTAAATTATAACAAAGTATGGATAGCTACCAGAAAAACAAGAATTCCAGAATACCTAATTGTGCTTATGTAGTACCAGGATCAGATCAAGAGGTAGTTGTGCAAACAGATTAAGGGAATCGTGCATGGTTTAAAATCAGGATAGGTGTATTACAAGGTTTTATCCTCTCACCACACTTACCACACTGGTTCAATCTATATGCTGAGCAGATCATCAGAGAAGCTGGATTTTATGAAGAAAATGCAGCATCAGGATTTGAGGAAGATTTATGAATAAGCTGAGTTATGCAGGTGACATAAACTCATCTGCCGAAAGTGAGGACTTGAAGTCCTTGCTGATGAAGATCAAAGAGTGCTGTCTTAAGTAGGGATTGCAGCTCAATATACTAAAAGACCAAAGTCTTACAACTGGACAAATAGGTAGCATCATGATAGACAGAGAAAAGTTTGAAGTTGTCAATGATTTTGTCTGGCTTGGATCCACAATCAATGTTCATGGAAACAACAGGCAGGAGATCAAATAATGCAATGCGTTTGGGTAAATCTGCTGCTCGAGACCTCTTTAAAGTGTTGGAAAGCAAGGATGAGTGTTGGAAAGCAAGGATGTTACTTTCATGACTAAGGTGTGGCTGACCGAAGCCGTGATATTCTTTCAATCACCACCCATGCATGTCACAATTGGACATTTAATAAGGAAAACAGAAGAAGAAATTGATGTGTTTGCGTTATGGTGCCGTCAAAGAATAGTAAAAGTACCATGGACCGTCAAAAGAACTAATAAATCCACCTGGGAAAATGTACAGCCCGAATGCACCTGAGAGGTAAGACGTCATCTCATGTCATCTCACATACTTTGGACATGTTGTCAGGAGAGACCAGTCCCTGGAGAAAAGCATTATGCTTGGCAGAGGGGCAGTTCAAGGAGGAAGGTCCTCAAAGAGTTCGATAGACACAGGGACTGCAACAGTGGACTCACGTGAAAGAAGAGTCATGGGGATGCTGCTAGACTGAGTGGTGCTTCCTTCTGTTGTCCACAGGGCTGCATGAATTGGAACTGACTCAAGGACACCCCATAACAACAACACGAGGGCAATGATAGCGCCAGTCAGATATGTACATCGGACCCAAACCAACCATCTGAGATCAAAAGGATGGCATTCCCATGGACAAAGTTGAGAGAGGTTAGGAAAGAAGGAGGAATAGAAACAGGAAGCTCAGAGAGGAAGTTGGGCAAGTGATGTGATATAGTGGGGACTGCAGATAATGACAGGAGATGAGCTATGTATGCCTAGTCAAATGATACAGTTCTGTGCATCTTTACCCAATTCACCATTAAAAATCTTAAAAAAGAACTTCGACAGAATTAAGTAAGCTCTTCCTGGGTTCTACCAGGTCCGTCTAATTTGGAGGAGGCAGAAAAATCACACAGTCCCCAAAGGTAGCCAGAGAAAATAACAGGGAAGTGGGTGAAGGGAGACGTCGGACAGTGTAGGATATGACAAAATGGTAATAATTTATAAATTATCAAGGGTTCATGAGGGAGAGGGTAGTGTGGAGGGAGGAGAAAAATGAGGAGCTGATACCAAGTGCTTAAGTAGAAAGAACACGTTTTGAGAATGATGATGGCAACAAATGTACAAATGTGTTTTGCATGCAATGGGTGCATAGATGGATTGGATTAAGAGTTGCATGAGCCCCCAATAAAATGATTTTTTTAAATGTATTCCATATTGTGGCAGTAAGTTCTTTTAAATGAATTAACACCAAACTTGCCCCAAGAAATTGGAAATTGAAAATAATCCCCCAAACCTAACTCTTTTTTTTTAATTCATTTTATTGGGGACTCATACAGCACTCATCATAATGTATACCTACATACATACATACATACATACGTTGTGTCAGTAGTTACATCTTTTCTGTGATGGGGTGGGGTTCTTTTTTTTTTGTGAGAAGTAAGCCAATTTTATAGGGCAAGCAAGCTTACAAACCTAACTCTTCTATTATGAGAGAGTGTTCTATCTTTCCCTCACTTCTCTTTAGTATATTCCTTCAAGTCTCTGGGTTTGTTGAATGGCTGCCGTGTCCCACAGAAATCAGGACGGTTAAGGGAATGTCTCACGTGGTGGTGGGTGCAGGTGAGAAAGATGCTGGGACCAGAGGGTGCACTCCACTCTGGATCTTGCTTTACACCACTCCCTACCCCCAGCTTCTCAGTGGACTCCTTTTATATGCAGCAGAAGAGCATTGCAAGGGAACCTGTTCACAATTACTCACACTTACTATCAGTCTCTTCACCTATTCTCCCACTCTGGCCTGGATCTTTTTGAAGCATATCTGACCCAGAAGTCACCGGCAAGATATTTCCTGCAGGTATTGTCCACCTACTAATCTTAGCCAGCCAGAGTTTGTCCAGGTCACTCCAGAAACAACTTTTTCCCCCTCATCTCAGTTGTAGCATATAATCCCTTACATCCATTGTAAGGAATAGTAACTGGGATAACCATCAAACAAAAGGTGGGGTTCCATTCACATCCTCTCCTAAGGTCAAAACACAATATCATGCTATTCCTCTGTTTTTAGCAGATAATGCTCTCCAAAATGGGACCACAGTCTCAGGCATAAGAAATCCAGAAGTTTCACATGTCAACTGAGGGAGTATGCCTGAAAGGGCCATATTAATCAAATATAACTCACTTGCTATCCGAAAATAAAATTCCAAAGTCTCTGTGTCTATGAAAACATGGGAGTTTAAAGCGGAATCATTTCATTAACATGCTCAATTCACTGAGGACAAGTTTGTTTTTTAAGCTGCAACCAGAGCTCCCTCTAGTGGTTACTTTGAACAGCGAACTCTTTGGAAAATGAAATCTATCCCTATTTATTTGGAACTAAGGACTTTATATATTATTATTATTATCATTATTATTGAAAGAGTTATAATTTGCCTGTAAAGCCAGAAGTCTGTTTTCTATTCAGTGTATAAGCTGTAGGAGATCATGCCGTTCCCACCTCTGAAAATCATATTAGTATAAGTGTGTGTGGGGGGGGGGGGTAACTTGATTTCAAGGAGCTTAAAAACAACAATATGAAAATAAAAAATGTTTGGATCCTGCTGTTACCAAGTCAGTGAAGGGTAGTTACTTCTGCTGGAAGCATTAATCTGGCTACCACTGTTCATGGTTTTTGGCTAAGTAGTTGTCAAGTCAGGCTGACGGTGAAGAACACTGAAGAAAAATGGGAGAAAATTAAGATCTCTGGTCACAGATTATTTTAAATCTAAAAGTGGATTTGACAAAAAATTCAACTCCATTGCTATTGTATTTCATGCTTCTCCCTTACTGTCATGTTTTATTTGATCCATGCAGCAATTCTGAAAGACCCTGAGCTCAGTAAGCAGTTGCATAGCCAGATTTCCACGTCTAGCATTATACCCTTGTGATTACAATATCCCTCTGATCGTTCTCTGCCACAATACAGCAAGACAACCTCTCCAGTACTTTGGAAAAGAGTCACAGTTTCAGAAAACCGTAGGGGGTCACGATGACTGCAGTGACTGCATGGCAGCCATCTTTGTTTGGGGGTTTGTATCTGTGTACAGCAGGAGGAAACACCACTCAGCCCCGTACTATCACCACAATGTTTGAAGCCATTGTTTCTGACACTGCGCCCATCCCTCTCATGGAGAGTCCTCTCTATTTCACCTTCTTCACCAGGGACAACTCCCTCCCGGGAACCTATCCAAAGAACGGTACATGAGACCAACTCTTGCCATCCTATCTTCTAAGGAGCATTTTGGCTGTACTTCTCCCTAGACAGATTTGTTTGTTCTTCTGGGACTTTCAGTAGTCTTTGACCACACCTGACTTCAAAAGCATGAGCTCTTCCTGGTTCCAACTTTCACCGAGGTGACTGCAAAAAGACATGTTGGAACTAAGCCAGGGAAATCTGTTGGCTTCAGTAGATAGACCCCTGGGAGTTCCCAAGTGGTGCAAATGATTAACATGTTCAGCTGCTAAAGCTGCTAAATGAAGCTCAATTCCCTCCTTGGCAGGGGAGGGGGGGAGGGGCGGGAAGCCTAGTGTTCTGCTTCCAAAAAAACCAGCCACTGAAAGCCATATGGAACACAGTTGGCTCAGACACACATGGGTCATCATGCATGGGTGTGAACTTGATGATCACAGGGGGGAACTTTGAACGTGCCAAGGGATACTTCCACTCTACCAGTGGGATACCAAACCCAAAGCCAAATCCTTGGCATCACGTCTCTTCCAGCCCATAGGGATCTGATAGGATGGAGCAGAACTGCCCCGTCAAGTTTCAAAGGTGGGAGCAGACAGACTCAACTTTCTCCAGAGGAGCAGCTAGTGGCTTGGAACTGCTGACTCTGCGGTGAGGAGTCCAGCGCCTAACCCACTGCACCACCAGGGATCCTTGAATGGAATATAGCACAGAGTGTCTTCCCCAACTGTTGAGCCCTTGGAAAGGTTTATTTACAATTGAGAGGGATGAGAGGGCAGAGTGCGTGAGATTCTTTGGGGAAAGATGCTTCCGAGTCCCTTGAACAACGGCGTCTATTCACACTCCAGTGGGCCATTGGGACACATTTACTTGATGCATGTGGCTGGTGAAATGCTTGCTTTTCATTATCCAGAAAACTGGAAACTGGCCGTGAATTTCAGTTGGCAAATAGTGATGTGAATTATCAGTTTGATAAACTTGCAAGATGCTTTTGGCCTTGGGCCCAGTTGTGGGTTTTTTTTTTTCTTTTTGTCGCTTGTCTGTTTGTTTTAGCTTTCTATGGATCATTCAAGGAACAGATTAGGTTTGTCACATTCCATCTTCAACCCATGTTCTCCTCCAGATCACTTTTAGCTTTTTAAATATATATTTTTAGGGTGGCATCATTGCCCTGGTGGGAGTAGGAAGCCCAGCCTTGCTCCTGGAGAGCTGCTGCTGGATTTGAACTGCCAACCCTGTGGGCCGCAGTTCTGTGCACAACCACTGGGTTTTAAATATATTTATTTAAGTAGTATATTCGCATTCAAAGGAAATGGCAAGTGTCGAAAAAGTAGCCTCAGTTCCTCACCTTCCACCGATAATTCTAACTGAATCATTAGAGCCTTTCAGTATTCTAAAAGCTATTCTGGTTAATCTGGTTCTATTTTATGGATAAGATGTGTATGTGTGTGATTTTGTATTCTCCTTTTTTATTTAGCAATATGTTGTAAATATTTTCCACTCTGAATAATTTCACAATATCCCACTAAGTACAGGAGACTATACTATTTTCATTCACCTACATAATTTTGATTCTTTCCTTTTGTGCACAAAGCTTGCCTTTTATTCACAATGGTATTAGACTACATTTCCAGAGTCAAACCATCAGAACAGAGCAATCTTAAAAGCAGACAATCATTTTTAAATGTGAGTAAAACAATTCCTATTAGTTTGAATCAATGTTCCTGAAAGTGCTGTCACTCATGCCCCATGCATTTCAGCATTCATTGCTGAATTGTCCAACTCAACAAAAGTTCCCCATTCTTAGATCTATACATCTCCCTTCATAAAAAAAAATCCTTAATATGTTAATGAAATTTATTACAAACATAATGTATTACAAAAACCTCACTGTTATCAGGTTCCAGCAACTCCATAGGGTAGAACATCCCCCCCTGCGAGCTACTGAAACTGTCATTGTTCACCAGAATAGAAAGCCTCACCTTTGATCCAAGGAGCAACTGGTGGCTTTGAACTACTGACCATGTAGATCACAGTCCAACTGGGAATCACTTTGCCACTAATATAACAGAGACAGTACATATAAACGTGTGCAGTACTTACAACATATGCTCATCCACCTGTCACTGCCAAACTCATGAGAACCCCATGTACAACAGATTCTGTATCATGTAGAGGTTCATTAAAAATGAAATCCACTAAGTTGATAATATGTATTAGTGATGAAGTACCTTGAAACTAAATGCAATTAAGTAAGAAATCATAATCCAAATCTTGGTGCCAGTACCTGATGAATCATCAGGAAATGGGAGTTTCGTTAGCTTTATTATGTATTCACAGATTTTTTCTTGTTTTGCTTTTGTTTTTTAGGGGTCCAAGAATGGAAAATATAAATATTCATTTAATCAGGTGTTTCTTCCATTCCTATTCCCCTTCCACCTACTTCCATCCAACACCTGCCTCTCAATAGATAAACACAGTTAGGATAATGGCCTGTCAGACTTTATTTAAACCAACACAATTAATAGCGAAGAATTTTTTACTCCCCTTTACACAGGAAGTAGTATATCATACACATTCTACGTCTTCCTTATTGTTGTTATTATTATCAATATGGATTGAAACTCTTTCCATGCTGACACACCGAGAGACCCTTATTCTTTCTTACAGTTTCCTAATATTCCCTTGCATGGATGTGCTGTAATTTTAAAACTGATTTCCTATTGATGGACCTTCAGGTTGCTTCTACTAAAACATGTTTCTATTCAAATGCGCTACAATGAATATCATGCATATGTTATTTTGCATTTAAGCCAGTATCATGACAGGATCTGCAAATATTATCTGCTGAATCAAAAGGCATATGTATTCATAACTTTGATGTTTAATGGCCAAAGGACATTTGCTAGGACAATTCTCCTCATTGTTATCCTCCACTGTTTCAGAAACATGCCAAAAGTATAACTTAGCTTGGGTAGAATCTAAATCTTTATGATGCTGAATAATTATTCCTATCAATAAATAGAGTATTGTTTCACTTATCATAACTTCTTTTGTATGCAGCAAGGATTTTTTAAGTGTTCTTCATGTAGCTTTTCAAAATTCATGTTGAATTTATTCATAGGCATTTTCTATTTTATTAATATTACAAATATTATCGTGTGATTTTCCTTTATATTGTGTAATTTGTCTATCCAGAAGCTGTTGATTTCCATCTACCTTACTTAACTCTCTTATTATTGTTTTTTCAATTGATCATCTTCGGTTCTCCAAGTTTCAAATGCAACTAGTGACGGTTTTTCCTCCTTTCCAATTTTTTTAGCTCTGATTTTTGTTTTTTGTCTAATTGCATTGCTTTCTGTGTTATCTTCTACTGCAAAATAAATTGCCATAAAACTTTATGACAAAAAAAGAAACAAAAAAACTTTGTGGCATAAAACAATATACATGTAGTTTGGTGGCTCGGGAATTCAAAGGTAACTTAGTTGAGCTTCCTACATCCTAGTTTCTTGTGAGGCTACAATCCAGGGTTAGACAAGGTGGACTTTGATGCATCTAAAAGTCCGATGCTTTTAGATTAGATGATGAAAGGTCTAATTCTAAGCTCTCTTACATGGTGTTGGCACAGATTCCATTACTCAAGGAACATCAGGCTTGTTATCTTTCCACATTGGATTCCACAACATGACAACAAGTTGAATAAATCCAAAGAGAGAGAAGGACTTTTTAACAAGACAGAGTCACAATCTTTTGTAACCTGCTCACATACATGACTCCTATCACCTTTTCTGCAATCTATTGGTTAGAAGTAACTAAAAAGAGCAGTCTATACTCAAGTGGAGGACATTATATATAGGCTGTGGATTCTAGGAAGAGTGGGCTCATGAAGACCATCTAAGTGTCTGCCTGACACAGTTACTAACTATAGTAGAATCAAGATATGATACCAAATACCAATGTTATGTGCTTCTGGTACATTTTGCTTATAATGTATGATTTGCACAGATGTATGATAATGATAAATAAAAGGCTTTATAGCATTACATATATTTCTTTTTTGTTGTTTTTTTTGGGGGGGGGTGGGCATCACTGCCCTCAGGTGGTGGGAGTAGGAGGCCCAGCCTTTACTCCGTGGAGCTGGAATCGAACCTCCATCCCAGTGGGCTGCAGTCCCACGCACAACCACTATGCCACCGGGGCTCAGCCGCATTACATATATTTCATTAGGAAATATCAGAAAGGAAGTAAAATGGAAATATCAATCCCAAAACAAAAGGGGATAATACGATTTTCCCAGTTTGTCCATGTAGTTTAATGAATAGTTTAACTCCTATATTTTAAATAAATTATTAAAATATTAATTAATAACCTTAACTTCTTAAAAGATTAATATGAGTTTTCTTTGAAATATCAATAACATCAAGGGTTCATGAGAAAGGGAAGGTGGGGGAGAGGGGGGAAAGATGAGGAGCTGGGCTCAAGTAGAAAGAAAATGTTTTGAAAATGATGATGGCAACAAATGGACCAATATGTTTGACACAAAAGGATCGATGGAGTGTGATAAGAGTTGTATGAACCCCCAATAAAATGATTAATATATATATATATATATCAACATTCACAACTTGTAGGGATTATATGCTTTACACTTAATTAAAACTTATTTAAAATATGTGAAGGCCAACCCTGGTTGTTTGTGTAAAGAGTGTATATTTACTCAAGAGCCTAATCTGTACAAGTCAACAATTCTAATATTGTTGTTGGTAGCCGGCCTATACCTGTATAAGTTCCCTTCCACAACAGTGTCTTAAACTCCATTGAATTGGCTAAATCAATGTCACTTTAAATAGAACTACCTTATTTCCCAGAGGGATGGTTGATAATGTGCTCTAGTATAAAATGATGTCTATAAAATCAAGCAGAGACATATATAAGCCAAAGATACATGAATGGATTTTGGGTTTACACTTACTTTTAGCCCCAATCTAAGAAAGGTTAGGTCTTATGACATGTGTCTGCTTAATGCTCGCCCCTCATGAGGAGATTGCTAAATAGAGGGGCCCTACAACACGTGTGGCAAAGAAACTGCGTGGTGCCCAGCTATCAGAAAGAATAGCATCTGAGGTCTTAAAGACTTGTCTTCAAACAAACAGCCATCTCAATGAGTTATCAACTAAGCTCACATGGAAGAATCACACCAGTCTATGTAATCCAAGCTTTGTAAATTATAAAATTCAAATCCGGAGGACGGAATGGTATCAGAGATTAAATTGTGAACACTTCACTTGCAGAAAGCTTTGAATGACAGTGGAAGCCCAAAATCTATTTGCAGGGCCCACACAAGAATTAAACCTCTGGTAAACCCCCTCTGATATAGTCGAGGGATTGAATAGTCTTGCTATCATGCCATGTGCAGTAGCAAACAGATTATTGCAGATGCAATTAGGTTAAAAATTTAGCACCTTATCAAATGACCTTCTCTTTTAATACATGTTAAATATGCTCTAGCTTTTAATATTTTCTGCTTTCTTTCCTATTTATGCTTTACTTTTATATTATAGTTGATAGTGTCTTTTGTTTTGTTTAGTTTTATTTGGGGGTTATTTTTGTTTGCTCTGGCATGTTTTTCTGTTTATAAAATCGAGCATAAGAAAAATTAGAGAGACAGTAACTGCAATAATGGTTTCTCAGGACGTGTGTGTGGGAGGGTATATAGCAAGGAGAGGCAGTGTGTTGAGGGGGATGGGAAGCTAATAACAATGAGCACAAGAAAGAAAAATAAATATTCTAAAATTGAGTGTGGTGTCATCTTCACAATTCTTAATATGATTGAGACTTTGAACTGTATGATGTGTGAATTTTATGCTAATAAAACTATTTTTAATGAAACAAAATATAGTGTGGTAGTTATATAATTTTCAATTTAAGGATTACACATGTAGGTGTGGAGTCTAGCCTGTCAATCAGATCATAGCCAAGAAGGTCTCTGTGTGGGCATGGCCTTCCCCTGAGAATTCCAGGAAATACAGATTTTCCTCCTTGGAGACGGAAGATCTCTCTCTCTCTCTCTCTCTCTCTCTCTCTCTCTCTCTCTCTGTGTGTGTGTGTGTGTCTCCCCCACTGCCTGGTAGACATTGCACTAACAAGACACATGGAGGTATGTTAGTGCCCTAAGTTGGAGAAGCTACATGACCCTACCCTGATGCAACCAGACCTCTGAAGCTGGAGAAAACACGTAGAGAACCTTGCTAGGCCTGAGATGCTTACAACATCACTGGATCCAAAGACTTTCTACCCACTGGCATGTGACTAGCTCCATTCGACATCATTGCATGTGTTTCGTGAGTTTGAAGAGGACTTGATAGATTGATATCAGACATACGGAATTGGACTGGACTGGGTTGGGATGCTTTCTCAACGTTCAATTCCTCTTGTACATAAAGCTCTTACACACATGCATATTTATGAATTTGTTTCTCTAGTCTACCCAGACTAACACATATATGAATGAGGTATATACTTTAAAAAATTATCTGAGGTTTGTAAATGAAAAAATGCTCTATGAAGAAAAGAGACAGGCCGTGTTAGAGCTGCAAATGTTACTGAGAGAACAGACTAGGTTAGGTAACCACAGATGGTGTCAGTATAAAGAGAGGAGTCAAATGATCTCCTCTTTTTTAAGGAGATTAGAGGGGGTTTTTTTTGGGGGGGGTTATTGGAGGCTCATACAACTCTTATCACAATCCATCCACACATCCATTATGTCAAGCACATTTGTACATTTGTTGCCATCATCATTCTCAAAACGTTTGCTTTCTACTTGAGCCTTTGGTATCAGCTTCTCATGTTCCCCTCCTTCCCTGTTCCCCCTTCCCTCATGAACCCTTGATAATTTATAAATTATTATTATTTTATCATATGATCTCCTCTTCTAATACATGTTAAAAGGCATATATAAGGCATGTTGCATAGTGTTTAGATAAGTTGTGTAGCATGAAAAATTCTTCTATGTCATACCTGAGAGATTTAGACCTTAATTTACTATATGGGTTGGGTTCCAACAGACTCTGTGGGCTGCAACCCCTTTTCAGTAGCAAAATTATAGCTATGAAGTAGCAACAGAAATGATTTTATGGTTGGGGGGGGTCACCACAACATGAGAGACTATATGAAAGGGTCACAAAATTAGGATGGTTGGAAACCACTGCAATAGAGGGTCTGAAACTGGGAAGAGATAGGATTCAGCATTATTTAGGGAGATGTTTAGTAGTATTAAGGGTGGGAATGGGAGCGCAGAAACCAACAGAATTTGTTAGGATTGCAGAAAATCCAGAGTAAACCAACAGAATTGCAGAAATTGAGGAGTGACATTACAAGGCTTTAAAGAAAAGAGTCAGATGAAGGGGAAAACAAAAATTATGAGGAGGTGGAACTAAGAAATTTTAGTGGTTGGTGCCTAATGTGAATGGAGAAGTAATTGTAGACTTTAGGCTTGCAAAGGCAAGAGGAACAGAATTGGAAAGGAAGGGATACTTTCTGCTTAGGAAAGATATAATTCAAGTTACTTATGAAATAGTGGACTCTGAATCCTGGTAAATAGGTATGAGCAGAAACTGTAAATCTGGGAGATGGATTCTTATGAGTAATATTTAGATCCTTTGCATGAATATTCATAGAAGGCATTGATTTGTACTTGTAAGTTTGTACAAAATTTGTTAGGCTTTAGTGTCAATAGCATATTTTCTGGAAAGAACATTTGAGTAGTTTTTATTTTCCTTTGAATACCGGAACAGTTTACAGAGTTAGAGGAATCTCCTGGTCAAAACATCAGAGTTAACTGACTTTATAGGGAGTTAGTTATTTTAATGACTTTATTCTCTAAAAATAGTATGTCTTTCTAATTCTGGAGTCAGCTTTGGAAAATATTTTTCTAAAAGTATTTCCATTTCCATATTTTTTCAAAATATTGGAGAACTGGAAAAAAACTTAATTTTGTGAATCTTTTGATTTTTTTGTCATTATTTCCCTCACAGAATTTTTATTTTATTAATTTGTCTCTTTTTTTTCTTGCTTATGCCTGTTTGTTTTCACACTAAGATTTTTCTAGGCTGAGCCCCGGTGGCATAGTGGTTGTACGCGGGACTACGCCCCACTTGGATGGAGGTTCAAATCCAGCAGCAGCTCTACAGGAGCAAAGGTTGGGCCTCCTACTCCCACCACCAAAAGACAGTGATGCCAAAAAAAAAAAATCTTTCTAGAGAAAAGGCTTCTAAATTTATTGGGTTTTCTCTTCCCTTATTAATTTTTCCTCTTTTGACCAACAAATTATTTTTCTGCAAATCTTTAAATTATTTTGTTGTTTTTAACATTTTGAAAAGAATGCATTTTAAAAATATATATAGATTTTACTGGGGGCTCTTACAGCTCTTATAACATTCAATACATTGTTCATATTAAGTATATTTGTACACATGTTACCACATTCATCTACAAATATTTTCTACTTGAACACCCCCCAGCATAAACTCCTCTTTCCCTCTTTCCTCTAGTTCTTTATATTTTTAAATTCCAACTCCCCATATTTCCCCTTCCCTCTCCTCCTCCCCCATGAACTCCCAATAATTTACAAATTATTATTACCTCTTCATATTGTACACTGCCCAATGTGTCACTTCACTCACCTCCCCCCAACCACCCGTAGTCCACACCCGAGAGAGTCACATGTAGATCCCAGAAATTAGTTCCCTCTTTCTACTCTACCGTCCCTCCACTCTCCCAGTGTCACCACCCCCCACTAGTCTCAAGGGATCATCTATCCTAAATTCCCACATTTCCAACTCCAATTTACATCCCCTGGTCTGTCCAAACCTGTCTGGCAGAATTGTGATAATGATAGTCCGTGGGAGGAAGTATTTGAGAATCAGAGGAGAGTTCCACATTTCATTGCTACTACACTGTACCTAGACTGGCTCATCTCCTCGCTGTAGCCCCACTGTAAGAGGATGTCGCTTCACTTATTGATGGGTTTTGGGTCCCCAATCTGAACTCCCTCTCATTTATAATGATATAATTTTTAGGTCTTTGATGCTTGATACTAGATGAGATGCATTTTTATTTACTCTTAGCTTCTCTTTTATTATTGATACAAGAATATAAAACTACTAATTTTTATCTCAGCTATGGGGATGTGTTTCAACTTTAGCTGTGTCCCGTATTACTTGTATTTTATTTTCCCCATGTGTTTGCTCAAAACCAAAATTATAATCTTGAATTACATTTCCTCTTTGACCAAAAAAAATTGTCTGAGAAAACTGTGATGTTAGTGGTGGTATTTTTAATTTCCAGTGGGGTGGGGGGGGGATGTCTTTCTGGGTTTGCTTGTTTGAAGTTTATTATTATTTCTTCCTTTTTTGTATGTGATCAGAGAATGTTATGAACCTATGGAGAACTTAATTTGAGGGATAAAATATAGTCATTTTTCTTGGCTCTGCAGTCTTCATCATCTCTTGTATTTTCAAGAATAATGCATTCATACTTTTTCAATTAGTGTTGGTATGTGTTCTCTATGCTTGCTTATTCTTTAGCCATTTGCTCTGTCAGGGGCTGAGAAATATAATGTGAAGTTATCTCTTATTAATGTAAGGATCCCTGGTGGTGCTGTGCACTAGGCATGGAACGGCTAACCACAAGGTCAGTGGTTCAAACCCATCAACCCCTTCACAGGAGAAAGATGAGGTTGTCTGTCTCAGCAAAGATTTGCAATTGTGGGTCAAAATCATCAACTCAAAAACAATAGATTTCGTTTGAATATTGTTAATGTGCTTCTGTCTTTGGTTTTAAATTCTGCCAAATATGTTTAGAAAAGGTTATCGTTATTTTATGTAAGGAGCCCTAAATCTACAGTGGTGCTGTGGATTAGGTGTTGAATTGTATTTCAAACCCACCAGCTATTCCAAGGGAGAAAAATGAGGCTATCAGCTTCTATAAAAATTTACAAATAGATGTATGGATTGTTCTAAGAACTCTAAGAGCCTCCGAGAAAATGATTTATTAAAACAGAAACTTAAATTTACCCTGTTAGAAGCACTAGAGAGTGCCCCAATGTGTTGGAATTGACTCAGTGGCAGTGGATTGCATTATTTGGTGCATGAATATTTATTATTTTCATATCAACTTCACACTAGAATTTTTAAAAATACTGGGCTTGACTACACCTTTTTGTTTGACAGTAGAGCTATAATTTTGCCTTTTTTTATAAGAAGGGGCATGTTTAGGCATATCTTAGTCCATCCTTTTTATTAACAATCTTTCTGAATCACTGTTTTAAATGCTTCTCTTGTATATATGTATTATTTGTTCTGGTAAATTATCAAATGGCATGTAGTATTTTTTAAGTTTCTACATTTATGGTCTATTTTTTTGCATTTAACTGGTTTTATCATTCATTTCATTCTGACAGACACCACCTTGTATTAATTTTGACCTATGTTCCCACTTGATTCTGTGTCTTTGGTTATGTTTTTATTGGGAGCGTGTTTTTCTCAGATATGTTGGGACCAAGTCTGTACCTCATCATGTTACTTTTGGTTTCTTTGCTTCTTTCCTATGCTTCCTTAATTGCAAAAATATCCTTAAACAAAATGTGACGTATACATAAACAATTAAATATTATACAACCATAAAAAGGAACCTTGAAAACATTATGCTAAGTGAAAAAAGCCAGTCACAGGAGGTCCAATATTCTATGACCTCCTTTACGTGAGATATCTAAAACAAGCAACCGTAGAAAGTATATTATTGTAGATGAAAGACTGGGAGAGTTTTTCCTGCACCAAGACCTGAAATTAGTTAGTACTGGTGCCTTATCATGTAGAATTATGTTAGAAATTTTGGGGGGCCATAATGACAACAAAAAGACACAACAAGTTAAAGAATCACTGCAGGAACAGAATGCATTAAAGCCTCTTTTAAAAAAAACTGCTCTGGATTCTTATTGATGTATTCTTTCCTCCTCTCCCCCAAGTTAACTCGTGGGGGGTTTTTTAGTCATTTTATTGGGGTTTCATACGACTTTTTTCACAGTCCACACATCCATCCATTGTGTCAAACACACTTGTATATCCCTCGCCCTCATCATTCTCAAAATAGTCGCTTTGTACTTGAGCCCTGGGTATCAGCTCCTCGTTTCTTGGGTATCTTTTTTTTCAAGTGACCCTTATTATAAGTTGATTTGTTTGGCTTTTCTGTCATAAGAGAGACTGTTCATTCACCCTTCCTATTTCTGAATGGCTTATTTTTTCCTGTTTTCATCAACATTCGCTGGAACAAGGCTATCTATCATTACACCAAGCTATGGTTATAATCTGCTGTTGCTGCCCCCAAATTCAGAAGTCTCTATGTCTTTCCTTTTCTCTTGTCTTGCAGCACATGCTCCTTGAAACTGGCTTCACAACATGAATGTCACATTCACCTACTAGAACACTACCAGAAGGAGAGAAGCCCAGCCTCCAGTTGGAAGAACACCAATGAAACTCGGAGACATAGATACCTCTCATATTTAATAAAAGAGAATAACAGAATGAAGATTATAGACAAATCCCACTTCTCACAAATCCTCTGTCAAATCCTCCCCACGTCAACTCCCCAGTTTGAATTCGTCTCATTTTCCCTCCGTATTTTTTGCCTTTCAGTAATGCAGGTATATTTATGAGAAGGAATCTTTAATAGTAAATTCTAGTTTCACGGAGGCATGTGAGTGCATGCAGGGGGAGCAGGGGAGCTGGCCAGTCCAGCTCAGAGGTCAGTAGGGCACCTCTCTTCCCAATTCTGCAGTGAAATTAATCATCACTTGAAATTAGGCACAGTGGAAGTATTTACACCTTAGAGATCAGTAGTTACTATGAATCAGAAGTTTCCACTCGGAGAGCCAGTCATGAAACTGTGATCAGCACACATCTGGGGGTCCTCCTCAGTATTCTCAAATCCAGTCCAAGTATCACAACAAAAAATCCATCAACATCCAGAATTATCAGCATAACATACAGGGCATTACGGTTGGAAATCCCCATGAAGAACTTTCCATAAAATAACTTGTAAAACTCTGTGTCATTCCCAAAATGTCTCCTGTGTGGTGCTCACAGATTTAAAAGGCAAAAAGACCATTTATTATCATCAGACAGATTTAGTATCTGTTAGTTATAATAGCCAAAGTACATTAAATTTTATTATTTGTCAACTGCAGGTAGTTTTTCCAACATATTTTATTCTTCTCCAGAAGGTTTGTTTCCACAATAGAGAATTCCATCATATCTGGTTATTGGAGTTTCTGGGCTATGATCCAATTTGGGGGATGGTGGTATGAAGGTATGCATGCTTTGCTTCCCCCCTCCCTCCTCATTCTTGTGTACTGTCATCATTCTGTGCCTTCTGGGTGTCATGGAGCACAGAGCCCAACAAATATAGTTTTGCCAAAATCTGAAGAGACTCAAAGAGACATTACCTGTCTCTTTTGGAGCTGAGTCATTTGTTCACACTAGCCAGTGACTGGCCATGATACCCCACCCCCATGTTATTTCCAGAAACGTCATGGTCTCAGCGATCTCTTTGTTGAAGCTGCCATAGTACAGGCTCATATTCTGTTGTTCTTTTAGCACCTGAATGTAGAGCCTTGACCTCTCCAAGTGAGGAAACCAGGACCCGCTGACCTTGCCTTCTAACTGCTTAGGGGCTGATGCGGTATCTGAGGCCTTTCTCACCTGAGTCGACCACTCTTGCTCCTAACTCAGTGGTGTTCCCTTTTCCCTCAGCCCATACCTAGAAGTGGACTTGCTCTGACATTGACCCCTATTTCTAGTTGCATCTGAAACTTGGCTTTATGTCTGGCTGTGCGCTGACTTAAAGCCCTCCTGGGCCTTTGAGTGTAGATAGTTGTCTGTGGCCACACCAGATCCTAGCACAGGACAACCCGGATGTCCTCTTCTTCCTATATCTGTTTAACACTCTCCACGTTACATTGCTCCACGTTCTGCGACATCCTGGGATCTTCTACGGTGTTTTCCTTCTGGTTAGCAAAGGAAGGTTTGGGTGAGAGGAGTGTCTCATCCAACTCGATCCCTTTTCCCAACCTCTCAGAAACCAATGCCACCAGCTGAAATCCAAAACACATGCAAACCTAGCCTGTTCGTCTTCTTAGCATGGTTATCACGGAGAAGCCGTGGACGTAGCACCAGATTCTCTACACAGAGCTGTGACTGACCAGTTTTGTCTGCCATGTAGATAGAGATATTCTAAGGTTATTGTTAAAGTCAAGAGTTATTTCTAGTCTCTTTTTATTTCGTAAAGGATAAATCTTTGGGGCTGTCTTTTTAGATTGCTGTTAACTTTTGTTCTTTTGCCTTGTAGAGGGTGAGATCTCACAGGTTCTGCCTCTTGGGAAGTAGGTCATGTTTGCATGAGTTGTTAACGATTATGTTTAGAGTTTTATATTACATTTGTTATCTTCTATTTTTTTCTTTTAGGGAACTCTAGTAATACCATCATCTGAGCACCAGACCCTTCACCACAAGGTTCAAGTCCACCGATAGCTCCACAAGAGAAGAATGAAGTTACTTGCTCCTGTCAAGAAACTCTCCCTAAGGAAACTAGGAGAAAGAATGGACTCCATGGCAGTAGTGCTTGCCTTATTTTGTGTTTGGTTCTTTGCATTTTTCATGTTTCCCCCAATGTATCTGCCTAATGTGGGTATCTCAGGTTCACTCAATTGAACTACTGCTTAGGATCTTAGTTACGAATATACCAGAATGGATCCACTCATTCTCTTCTTGCTAATGTAGTGTATTGTTTTTTGCCTCTGTGTATTTGGCTGGTGGTGGTGGTGGTAATGATGGTGGTGTTTCTCCCAAGGACAAACAGATCTGTACTTTGAAGTTTTATGTGCATCTATTTTTCTACAAATGCAAGTTTTCTCTAGGATGGGTATCTAGAAGCATAATTGCTTGGTCATGGGTCATAAAAATAGCCTGCCTTGCTAGTATCCCCAGATTATGTTTCAAAGGTGGTGTCACAACTTATAAACTCCCCACGGTGACTTAGGAGACTTTGCATTCACATCTTTTCCAACGCTAGATCGTTTTTCCTTTTTTCGATTGTGTTGACAGTGCAGCAACATTTCTTACGTTGCATATCCCTGAAGAAAGATAGGTAAATCTTCAGATTGAAGAAACTTGAGGAAACCTGAGCAAAAGAAATAAAAAATAAGTGACAGCATAATGAAATTGCAGAGCACCAAAGACAAAGAGGAACATCTTTAAAAAACAACCAAAGGGAAATGCAATTTATTTGCAATGGGAGGGCATGTAGACCCAAAGAAGATTTTCATCGGTAACGACAAAGGTCAGAAGGCAATTAAATGATACCATTAAAGTCCTGGGAGAGGAAAAAACCTGTTAAACTAGGATTCTATCCGCAATTGTTCATCTCACAATTATCTTCCTAAGGGTCATATCTGCACATTGCCCCATTAGCACTCTCCCAACCCCACCCCCACCTTCTTCCATAAAGAAATCCTGCTCCCTTATGACAAGGGCAAGGGGTTAGGCCAATCCTATAACTTCACACTCTGTAGCCATGTGACCAGTCTGGTTGGTGAACATATAATCAGAGAAAGATTTTTACAGTATTCAAGATGAGCTCAGGGCTGAGCCCCGGTGGCGTAGTGGTTGTGCGCGGGACTGCGGCCCACTGGGATGGAGGTTCAATTCCAGCAGTGGGGCTGGACCTCCTACTCCCACCACCAGAGAGCAGTGATGAACCCCCCCCCCAAAAAAAAAAAAAGATGAGCTCAATCCTGCCTTCTCCATGCTTCAGGGAGGCATACATACCCTTTGTTCCTGTCTCTTGTGGCTGAAAGCCCTGGAGGGATGCTTTTCTTGAAATAAAAAAGGGAAGGGAGACTGAGGGAGAGAGAGAAAGAATCTAAGAAGCTCTGTGGCGCATTCATTTTCTAAACGGCTGGGGTGGCAGGTGCTAAGTGGGGTGTATAGATTGGAGAAACATAGCCTGGCTACTACTAAAACAGGGAGAAAATCAAAAGCAACAATAGATAAAAAAATAATTGCCCATTAGTAGATGATACTTGATAGACCCCACCCACTATAACGTTGAGCCTGAGAAATTGAACAGAAACCATATGGATACGATGGTGTCGCATACCTTTGAGGTGTTTTCCTTTCAAAGTAAAGACAGCACAGTCTATATAATCACAATATTTTGTAACTGTAAAGTTTCTTAAAGGTCTCTTATTCCAACCCATGTGCTTTATCAATTAGTGTTGCCAGTCCAAACAACTTATCTTGTGGTCATTTCCTTTATATTTTTAGTAAAGCAAAGGTCACAGGGTAAGTTGTGTAAGCTGTCCAGAACGAATTGACATAACTGATTAGCCAGAGATTTAAGACTAAAATCTGGATTTCTTACCCACAAATCATTTCGCCTCCCCTACATCACAGTTCATCTGCATCAAGTGAGGTGTGACTTGGGGGTAACTTTCCTAATGTGCTTGATGTGCTGCAGTACACATTTTCTAAATGCTCCCAGGGTGTCCATCTTTTCTCTTCCCACTTCTTACAAGTGTAAAGATGATGTCTTAAAATCCTGTTGTGACCACGATTCCTGCTCAGAGCAGCCAACGCACAGAGAGGAAGATAGGACTGACCGCCCCACGAAATACCACATCCCTTCACTGATCCATAGCCTTCTGGGGGACAACCCTGGAGACATTGCAGGAATTGTGTCCAATCTGACCCCATCACCCGGGGTGAAAGACAAAGGACATGTAACAGAGCAGCAAGGGAAGCAAAGCAAGGACATCCCCAAGGAATTCCAAAAATAGACTTCAGAGACAGGGCATGACACCTCATCGGACTCGACTGGAAAACACTCATAAAAGTGAACAGACAGGATAGGTGTTGTATGAGCCCCCAATAAAATGATTCATTTTTTAAAAAGGAGGGAAAAAGCGGAGCTGATACCAAGGTCTCAAGTAGAAAATATTTGGAAATGAAGATGGCAACAAATGTACACACATGCTTGATACAAATAATGTATGGAATGTTATAAGAGCTTAAGAGACACAATGAAATCATTGAAAAATAATAATAAAATTAAAATTAATTATAAAAAAAGATTAGTATAGTCAACATTGGAAAAGTTAGAAAAGTGAAAGTTGGTTATGACTGTAAAAATGAAAGAGGGTGGCTACCATTAAATCTGAAAGAATAAACAATGAGTTTTTTTAAAAAGTCAACAGACAGACCTGGTACGATTTATAGACATCTTTTTGTTCTTGTTTTTGTTTTGTTTGGGTTTTTCATGCCTATCTAGATAAGTGAGGTGGGATAAACAACCCCAAGGAGAAAACCATGGGACTGACAGTTTTATGGGGAACTTGCAGAGGAGGCGGGGGGAAGGAAGGGGAAGCCAGTAAACCCAGGTACAGGGGAACAACAAGGGATCTAAAGTCGAGGAGGAGGAGGAGGGTGTAGAATGCCTGGTGGGGCTTCATCAAGGACACTGCAGCCAAGAGGAATTACTGGGTGCTGAATGAGGTTGAACATAATAGTGAGACAGGAGGTAAGTAGAAGGAAACAGAGGAAAGAACTAGGAGGTAAATGACATTTATAGAAGTATAAATACAAACATCTACATATGCAAATATATTTATATATAATGATAGGGACATCGTTCTATGTACACATATCCTATGTTAGATAATAAGGTAGCAGACAGGCATTGGGGCTCTACTCAAGTACTCCCTCAATGTAACAGCATTTTGTTCGAATGACCTGGCATTCTGCGATGCTCACCTTCCCAACACGATCACTGAAGACAAAATGGGTGCATAAGCAAATTTGGTGAAGAAGACTGATGGTGCCTGGCTATCGAAAGATACAGTGTCTGGAGTCTTAAAGAATTGAAGATAAACAAGCAGCCATCTAGCTGGGAAGCAACAAAGCTCACATGGAAGAAGCACCCCAGTCTGTGTGATATGAAATATTGATAGGATCAGCTAACAGACTTCAGAAGACCCCAAGCAAACAATCATATTGATGAGAATGAGGTGAGGGATGAGGGTGGTTGAAGTGGAGTGGAGTGGAGACCCAAAGTCCACCTGCAGACAATTGGGCCTGCCCTCACAGAAGGGTCACAATGAAGGGCTGAGCCAACCAGACTGCAGTATGGCAAGTTAAAACATACAACTTTCCCCTAATTCTTTAATGTCTCATCTCCCCCCCCCCACTATCATGACCCCAATTCTACCTTACAAATCCGGCTAGACTGGAGCATGTACACTGGTACAGATAATAACTCTCAACACAGGGAATCCAGAGCAGAGAAACACCTCAGGCATAATAATGGAAGTAGCAAGCTGAGCCCTGGTGGCGTAGTGGTTGTGCACGGGACTGTGGTCCACTGGGGTGGAGGTTCAATTCCAGCAGCGGCTCCACAGGAACAAAGGCTGGGCCTCCTACTCCCACCAACAGAGGGCAGTGATGCCCAAAAAAATAAAAATAAAAATGAAAAAATAACAACAATAATGGGAGTAGCGAAACCATGAAGGGGTAGAGGGAAGGTGGTGGGGGAAGAGGGGGAACCAATCACAATGATCAACTATGACTGCCACCAACCCCCAAGGGGGGGGTGGTGAACAACAGAAACATGGGTGAAGGGAAACAGTGGTCAGTGTATGATATGAAAATAATAATAATAATTTATAAATTACCAAGGGTTCATGAGGGAAGGAGGGTAGAGGAGGAAGGGGGGGAAATGAGGAACTGATACCAAGTAGAACAAAATGTTTTGAAAAAAATGATGGCAACCTATATATAAATGTGCTTGACCCAATGGATGGATGGTTTATAAGAGCTGTAAGAGGCCCAATAAAATATTTTTTAATCCTGTCATTACAGCTGAAGACCCCACCCACGGGACTTTGCAGCTAGTCCATCCCCTCTACCACTACGCTAGCAGCATGGGGAGGGCAAAGATGACTCAGAGTCGTTGATGTCCAGATGGGGTGTGAGCAAATGGAAACCAGCAGTTGTGCCCATGGGCTAAGCCCTCTCAGCAGTTACCTTCAGGACTTTAGTGCGATCCAAAAAGGGAAATTCCAGCTCCAAAGAAATGAAACCTTCAAGAGGCACCAAGAAATATTTCACAATCAGCATAATAAAACTTCATCAGATTTTGCCATCACATCTTCTAGGTCCTCTTCTTTCTCCTCACACACTTTACTCCTTGAAGGGTTCTCTCTCCTACCATCACCACCACCCTCACTCGCCTCATCTTCTCCATGACACATAGATCTTAAAATCCCCTTCCTTCTACCTTATAAATCTGGCTAGACCAGAGGTTGTACACTGGTACCAATAGGAACTGGAAACATGGGGAATCCAAGACAGATGATCCCTTCAGGACCAGTGGTGATAGTGGTGATACCAGGAGGGTAGAGGGAAGGTGGGGTAGAAAGGAGGAACCAATTACAAGGATCTACATATAACCCCCTCCCTGGGGGGATCAACAACAGAAAAGGAGGAGAAGCAAGATGTCAGGCAGTATACAATATGACAAAATAACAATAATTTATAAATTATCAAGGGTTCATTGGCGGGGGAGGAGGGGGATAAGGAGCTGATACCAAGGGCTAAAGTAGAAAGTAAATGTTTTTGAGAATGATGATGGCACCAAATGTACAAATGTGCTTGACACAGTGGATATATGTATGGATTGTGATAAGAGTTGTACAAGCCCCTGATAAAATGATTAAAAAGAAAATAAAATGAATTCTTCTTAAAAAAAAAATTCTCTTCCTTGTTCCAGGGACTGCAGACTACCTCAGAATTATTCCAGCCCCTTATCAAGGCAAAAATGCTCCTGTCCCCAAAGAAGTGATCCTTCTGTTACATCCTTGGGTGTAGTGCAGCCTTCTCTCAGTCACATTATCACTCCAAGTAGTGCCTGTATTAATAAATGGACCAGAGAGACTATGTGATCTCAGTACTCTGGTGTCTGACTTTCTGTATTTGTATCTACCCCTCAGGTGGAGGTAGATGCAAGACAATAGGAATCAAGGGACCAATGGTTGATAGAACAATATCCGTCCTACCATAGAAAGTCAAACAGTTTTGTATCAAACATATTTGTATATATGTTGCCTTCACTATTTTCCACACATTTGCTTTTTTGGTTGAGCTCTTAGTTACATTTCTGTATTAATCAAAGCAAGAGAGTAGGCCCCATTACAATATTCTCTCTAGAAAGCATATTTCCTTTAGGTGCACTAAACCTTTTAAACTCAAAACTTGTATCTCGTTTGATTACACAATAGTCCCATGGAAATCTTAACATAGACATTGTTATCCCATTTCACAACTCAAGAAACGTATGAATTCAAAGTCATTTAGTGAGTGAGTGAAACCAGATCCCACCTCAGCTTTTGTTACTGTAAATTCTTTATCTTTGCCAGGGATTCAGTTGTCTTTCTTTTCTACCCCCTGAAATTCTTTTCTCTATTTTCAAAAGGTTTATTTACTCTATTTGCTCTTGTGTGAAGGTACTTAAATTTAAGAAACTGGCCAAAATGTAGATAACAAAATGAGAGAGACTCAAAGTATGAGTTCATTCATAAAAATAGATATTAACTCAAATAATCCTGAGACTGATATATTAAGCTAAAATCTTACCTCATTGATATTGTAAGCAATATAGTAAGCAAAACCTAAACACATAGAAACATTGCTCCATACAAAGAAAAAAATATGATTCAAGAAAGTTCATCCAGTGGATTATTGTTTTGTGGATTAGTTATTAGCTTAAGTAAGACCAAGCTATGCAAGACTTGGGTCATGAGAGTTCATTTGTTTAATAGTTACAAAGATAACATCTACTTTTAGATATTCTTACTAATGAAAACAGAGAACCACAATCCATCCAAATTGGTGACAGTTAACAATGCATTGGACTCTCGGCCCATCTCTTCCTCTCTGAGTGAGGAACTGAAGGGGATGATATGGTCTTAGGTGGGCACAGAGTCCCCGGCTATAACCCTTCAAGCAAAACATTCCATTCCCCACCAAGAGCAGAGCACAGAAAGCAGTCACTTTTTGTCGAAATCACAGGCATAATCTCTGTGCAAATGATTGAGTTGGCGGGCCAGAGCAATTTGAAAGTTTGGGGAAGAAGGGCCGGCAATTTGCTACATGACTTACCAGGGACTTGTGATGTAAAAGTGGGTGCTGTGCACAAATGGAGTGAAAGAAAAGTTGTTTTGATGGTGATTACTTTTCTTGCTATTTTTCAAGGCATTGCAAAAAATGGGACATTTTCAGGAAAATTCTGCTCAGTATAGGGAAATGGGAAGTAGATCAAGCCCATACTCTGCCCAGTCAACAACATTGTGGGACAAAGGTTTAGAAAAGGAAATTGAAAGAAAAGGTAAGTCTGTGTTTTCAGAACTGTTAAAAATATCAGAGGTCAGCCATGCAGATCCAATACTTGGTGGGCGTGAAGGACATCAGGGTGTATAGTCACAGGAGCTTCAATTATGGCCATGAGCATTATGTTTCCCTATGTTACTGATTGAACACTCTCTTTATGTCAGCTCTGCGTGAGTTGCTTTGCACATTAGAATTGGTTTCCTTTCAGTACAAAGACTGGCTGAGGAGAAGGAGTGATTCTGAGATTCCCAAGGATAACATTGGGACATCTCAACATTTATAATACATAAGAATCACCTGGACACCTTGTTGAAATGTAGATTCTGATTCGGAATATCTGGGGTGGAAATGTGCATGCTCAGCAGGGCTTCTGGCTGGGTCAAAGTCCTGGTCAATACTCGGAGATGACAAGATACACTGGTGTACTCATCTACACACTGGAATAGTTGAGTGGACTTGGGTGTATGGACCTATGGTTTGAGCCCTCTGCATTGATGGTCAGACTTTTTATTCCTGGGTCTTGACTCACACACTGGATACATTCTTAAATGATTTTTTTCCTTCAATATATTTTCCTTATTTATTGTGTCACGACCTAATGACCCTATTTGTCAATGGGATTTGGGGGTGAGCAGACTTGTCCTTGAACTCGAGGCAAGTCTTCTGATTTCTAAAACAAATTGGTGTTTCGTGCTCCACAGTCCGATGAGAGAAGGCCTCCAAAAAGATAATGATGGGTCAGGTGGCCCCTAAGGAATTTTCAATAGAAGGCTCAGAAGTTAAGACAAAATGATCTCCATATTTAGACTTTTAAAAAGTAAAAACCAAGTCTGAATTTTGTCCTCAATGCAAATAATGTCGTGGGTTAAGCAAATTGGCAAAATGCATTCCCTGTATAAGAGAATTGCTGTCTAACATGGTTCTAAATCAGCTCCATGGTTCAAAATGATCAGAATATAGGTTTTCTTTAAAAAGAGTGTACTATAAAGCCTTGTTGGAAGATGTAGGGAATGCATGAAACAATATGAGTCTCACAAGTGAGAAGTGACTCAGAACAAGTTGTCAACCAAATTCCCATTTTGTATGGATAAGGACTAGTATGAGATATATTCATATGTGGAGTCCTGTTTCTCCTGTTTACATATATTTTTGAGCAAGGTGCATGTTGGGAAGCTACAGACCATGGAAGATGTAGGCCCCAGCCCATGATGTCACATGGTAAGAAGCCATAGAAATGGAAGAGCAGTCTTCTTTGTGGAACTGTCTCGGTCTCCGTCTCTCAAGCAGGCAAGCACACACCCAAGAACACACACAAAGGCAAGAACACAGTTAAGCAGAAAGTTCACATATATTCATTCTTTATTGGAACTCTGAAGACTCCTTTATTCAGACCCAGGAGCTCACCAAAAGATCGTGTTCACCAGAAGAGGTGAAAAGATGTCACCTGGGAACTGGGCTCAAGTTTGATGATGCTAGGGATTTGAGACAATGTGATGAACAGTCAAGGAAACTTGAACGTGAAAGCAAGTTTTTAAGAGTCCGCTTTAGTAGTGATGTAACTATCCTTTCTACCTCAAATTAACATACCTGGAAAACACCAGGGGACTTTGGCTGCAGGCGATTTGGGGGAAGGGACAAACGCTGAGCTTGAAGAGACCTGGAATGAAAATGTATCTGACCACGGGTTGGCACCACGATCAAGATATCTGCCTGCCATCAGATAGTGCAGGGGGATGGTGTGGTGGGGGGCACTCAAGTCAATGTGATGCTGGTAGTTTGGGCTAGAATCTCAGGTAGCAGTTGGAGACATGAACCAGAATGAGATCAAAAGAAGAAGGTGTGAAATCCAAAGCCACAAAAAAGTAGGAAAATTATCAGCTCTGCTTGAAATCTATAAACCAAGATTTTACATGACCTATAAATTGCAGAGAAAACAGATACTGGGGGTAGAGACCAGTGTGTTGTAGTGATGACTGAGAGAAAGCAGTGGAAAGAAGATAAGAGCAAGAAAGAGAGAGTGGTGGGATGAAAGATGGGCTCACTGTCACCAGCTTGGATTAGAGGTGGGAAAGATGAGATATGTGGAGTAAAGACAATAGCAACATGGTTGACAGGGCTGGAAAGAGACAGAGGAAGGTCCATGGGAATGGAAAGGACATGATGGCTTCTTGCCCTCCCTACCTGTTCCCTCCTTCACCCAGATCCTACTGAGACCAGTGGACAAACCAGATGAGATCTCAAATCTCAAAAAGTCAAAGAGCAGAGCTGGAGGAAATCGATGCAGTAGAAGTTCTAAATCAGTATGGTCCACAGCTGAACCAGCTTCATTTTTTTTTTGAAGCTGAGAAGGTAAATCCTAACAAAGGAAACATAAAGGATGACTGAAAATGATGCTCTAGTTGGCAGATGGCCATAATTAGATGAGGGGGGGAGGGATTAGGAGAGTCGGATAATGCTAACATCCCCATTACCCAGGACCGAAGAAGACAGACACCATTTACATTTCAAGTGAAGTCATAAGGTGGCAGTCAGCAAGGCCTCAACCCCGGCTGGGTGAAGAATGGGGAGTGGGTGGAAGAAGTTGGAAAATGCTTGCAGTCAAAGCGCCAGCTGAAAATAAATGCCAGCTCTTGCAGCTGCCAGTGGACATCCTTAATGATCTCCATCAGTAGGAAACGAAGCCTCTGTGACAGGGTCTGACTCAGGAAGCTGACAAGGCAGCGGAGAAAGAACAGGCACTGTCAGCAGAAGAAGGATGTTCACCGAGCATGCAAGCAAGGGAGAGTGAATAGTAGCAAAAACAGATTATGCCTAAATCTGCTTGATCATCATGAGGAAACAAAACAAAAAGGGGCACCGGCCTTTTTCCTTCGTGATACAGGAAAAACATCTTCCTGAGTGAAAGAGAGATGTTCGCCTCCACAGACAGAAATGTTAAAGCGCAAACCAAAAGACAGGAGTGCTTCACAGGCAAGGGAACGAGATCCAGGTACGTCTACTCAACCTCGCTCATTGATAAGAGAGCCAGGAGCCCAGCTGGCTCCATGGACATTCCCTGAGCTCTGTGGAACTCCCCAGCATGCTACCTGCATCTTAGCCCCTCGAAGGACGGGACGTACCTGCAAGTGAAGTCATTGGGAAGAGAAGGGTTTAGAAGGTGTTGGGGCGGGGGGGGGGGGGCCGTGGGCGGGGAGGGGATCTTTACTCTCTGTTCTAGGAGACAATAGGATTCAATGAATCAAACTTAGTCAGCATGGCTATTGAGTCCCATACCATCTGAATGACAAGCCACTCAGCCCTCTTTGAGCATGGATACAAGAGCAGTAGATCCATCCTATCATTCCTCAAGGAGACTTGGCTGGGGATCCACAAGAGGGGTTGTACGTTAGCCACCTCCGGGACCCAAACCCCCTGCTATCAAGTCAACTCCAGCTCATAGCAATTCTAGAAGAGAGAGCAGAACTCCCTTGGGGTTCCTGTGGCTTGAAACCTTGACAGGAGTCCGCAGTCTCATTTAGAGCAATTGCGGGATCTCAACCCCTGACCCTGTGATTAGCAGCTCATGTACAGCCCACTATGCCACCAAACTCCTACCTCCTAGAACTCCTCAGGAACTGGTAACGCAACTGCTTCTCACATGGGCCCTGTGATTTCACTGATAGCTAGGACCGCCCCCCCTCCCCCAAGCTCTTTCTCTTCGGCATCAATGGCTGCTCTGGTTAACGCTGCTCCAAGCAATGCCACGTCTAGGGATATCTGTCACCAACTCCCATGGGAAGGATTTCCCCACCATCAGCTAACTTCTCAAACATGGGTCCAGACACACTTTCTTGTCCTGCCCTACTTTTAAAAAAAAAAAGTAATTTTCCTGAAACTTAGGCTTTCTTAACACATTTAATCGATGTCTTTCTGAACTGTCATTACTTGGGAATATCTTCATTTCTTTCTAAAAAAAAATCCTTTACAGTCTTTTTGTCCTAGAAAGGAGCCACTCACTCTTCTGGATATCATTTTTGATTTTGCACTGTTTTCCTTGTGTTTCCAGTCCCAGATCATGAATGAATGTTTGCGACAGCTCAGGTGCTTCAAAGTCTAATACTACACTTAGCAGAGTGTTAGAAAAGAGACCTTATAAGGCAGATGATTAAAACTTGATCTATCTCGTTACACATTAGGTTGCTAACTGCAAGGTCAGCAATTCAAAACCACCAGCCACTCAGGGGGAGAACAATGAGGTTTTTCACTCCGGTAAGAATTTACCCACTTGGAAACCCATAGAGACGGTTCTACTCTGTCCCATAAAATTGCTCTGAGTCAGATTCACTACATGACAGTGAGTTTGATTTAGTTTAAAGATTAAGCTACAATCTTTCATTTTCCCTGTTCCCTTCAAGCCTGTGTTGTGTGTTTTATATGTACTTTGTATAGCTAATGTAGCATATGTGCTATGAAAGGGATATTTAATACCAGGATGAATAACCTAACTTGTATACTTTTGTTTGTTTGTTTATTTGTTTGTTTATATTGAGGGGGGCATCACTGCCCTCTGGTAGTGGGAGTAGGAGGCCCAGCCTTTGCTCCTGTGGAGCCGCTGCTGGAATTGAACCTCCATCCCAGTGGGCCGCAGTCCCGCACACAACCACTACGCCACCAGGGCTCAGCGCTTTTGTTTTAAACTGAAACTTATAAGTGGAGTTTTCAGAATTGTTTGTTATCTATGTTTTTGCTCTCATCCATATTTTGGGTAAGCCTATCCAGTAGGTCGAAAGCAAAACCACTGAACTTACATGACAAAAAAGTTACAAATTATCAAGGGTTCATGAGGGAGGGAGGGTGGAGGAGAAGGGAAAATGAGCTGATACCAAGCACTCAAGTAAATATATATATATAGGTATATATATGTGTGTGTGTATATATGTATATATATATTTGGAAGATGATGAGGACAACAAATGTACAAATGTGCTTGACACAATGGATGGATGGATGGATGGATGGATGAATGGATGGTGATAAGAGCTGTGTGACCCCACAATAAAATGATTTTAAGAAAAACACTTGGTAGTAGGTGAACTTGGTAGTAGGTGAACTATTCCTCATGAAGAAAGAAGTAGTCACCAAAGTACC
The DNA here is from genome assembly GCA_004026705.1 of Nesogale talazaci. Taxonomy (NCBI): domain Eukaryota; kingdom Metazoa; phylum Chordata; class Mammalia; order Afrosoricida; family Tenrecidae; genus Nesogale; species Nesogale talazaci. The sequence continues at coordinate 81,701 of PVJH01005844.1, forward strand.
AGCCACATAAACCCAGACCTAGAATGCAACACCAAAGCTCACACTGCTCAATTCCGTAAATCATTTAGAAAATCATCAGCCGATGGAGTCCATGTCTGCTTCCAATGACGAAAGTGAGATTGCCAGATGCTTTCAGCCAGCAAAGTCATTCCTTCCCTGCCCCCAAATACAAAACTCCACAGGCTCCCGAAGCTGCGTTGGTTGATGTGGAGATAACAGCCTGCAGACCCATAGGCTTCACCTTCTCCTCTCACAGGCACCCAGAGCTCTACCCACGCCCAGTGTAGGAACTCCTAGTCTGAAACAGGATGGTAACATAGGCAAAGGCCTTATCTCAGAAACCAAGAGGGCCTTGACTAGTCTCATGAAAGTGCGTCTACATTCTTTAATCCCCATTCTAAACTCCACATTGTTTAATGACGGAATGAACAATAAGAAGGTGTTATTTTTATCACTCCCTTCAACCAACCATGCTGTGTGACATCCAAGTGCGTGTCTATGTTACGAAAAAGCAAGAGCGACTGCTTAAAACCTCTCCAAGCCACAACCACACACCTGCCAATGGGATCAAGGAAATCTTCTTTGCGCATTACGGACCTTTGACTTTACTGAAGCTGAAGTGGTGTTGTGAATGGACTGGGACATCTGCTTTGGGACCAGGTGGGAGAGGCTCTCGGGAGTCTTCCCACTGTGAGTTTCCCCATGTCTCTGGTCCAACAGCAGCTCCGACGGACAATTACCAAGGCAAGGTTTGTTTCTCTGTGGTCCACGAAGTGTGTGCTGCTCCTCAGAGTCCTGGGTGGTTCTTTATTCCCTGGAAACATTTGACACTGCCTTTTCCCCCTTCAGCACTTTCCTCTTCCATATCAGATCATAGGGGCCTCATATGTAGATCTGAATATTGACCCTGGAAATCTACACATGAAGTTGTGGGCTACTCAGTAGCAAAACATTGCTTTTTTTATAAATCATATATCCACCCAGACATACACATATTCTGACCAAACTCATCTATGGAAAGAATCATCTTAAATTCCTTTGAAAGTTCTTATTGAAGTGATAAGTTTTCATCCTCTGTGCTGTCCTCATCCTTCCCACTCCCAACACCACCACACGCCACTGGGAAAATCCTTTTCTCCTACTCCAAAGCCACAGGAACCCATACTTTCCCTTCTTTCCTTTATTTCCAGTAAAACGGCAGCCCCACTCTGTGTCTGATCCCCTCGCCTGTGCCCAAGGTGGCTCACTTCCCCCTTCCTGAGATAATGCTTGGTTCCACCAATGATGGACCCCCTCCATGCACCTCTCTGCTGTCTCCTGTCCTTATTCATCAGCATTTTGACCTGCTTTGCTGTCTGCTGAGTCCATGGTCATGAGCTATGGCCCGATCTTTCTGCTTCCCTTCCAGTCAAGTATTGTGGAGGAAATGGTGTCTACGTTCTTAAGTTCCTATTCCTAGCCGCCCATTCACTCCTCCCCTTCTCCGGGTACTGGTTTACATGTCTGGATTTTATGGCAGTCTAGGATTTTACTCAGGGAAAAAAAATAGCCTGAATGTTTCCCATAATTATGACTCAGACTACAGGCTGGTATGGGGGAACTGATTAAGGAAGCTAATGGAAACAAAAATTCACCAGGGAAGAGAGAAACCCTGACAGGGAACTGGAAACAAAGACATGGGACCAAGATGACTCAACATAAGGATGCCAGGGACAGAGGGGAGTAGGAATTTGGAGACAACACATGGTTGGCACTTGAGACCATCTTGATCAAAGCGTAGAGGCTTGGGAATTTGCTGGGGAAGGAAGAACTTCAGACGAAAGCACAGAGGGCTGCTGGGGACCCACCTACTGGCCCTTCTCACCTCCAGGCAGGTTGTCCCACAGCCCCTACACTGTGGGGACTGGAGGCACCTGCAGTTGTCACGTCAGCAGGTGTCTGTCCCTGCATCCTACTCAAAGCCAGATAGCTTGTCCAAAGGCATGTGGGTTGAGAAGCAGTGAGTTTTAGACCTGAGACCATCCATTCACCTGAAATCCCTCCTTGATCACTTCTTCCTCGTAGGTGGCTTGATCCTCCTTTTCAATCTGGTTGACAAAAGAGAAGAAGAAAGTGATGTTCATGGTCTCTCCAAACTGAATTAACACAACTATCAATTTTTGGATTACTTTGAAGTATATTTCCCCTCGCCGAAATCCAGCCTCCAGAGCCCTTCTCTTCTGCTTTCGCTATTCTGGTCATCTCTGGAAAAAAATACTCTGATCATATGCTTTCCTGTCCTGAGACTTCAGTTATCATTATGATCGTTTTTACTTGGTTGATCATTGTTGATGACCTTGAAACACACACAAACACACAAAAGGAACTCAAAGTACTACCACCCTGAATGCAGACTTTGAAAGAAAACCAGCTTTATTCCCCAGATACAAAAAGACACGAAAGCACACACAAATAACATATCTGTGCTCACGGGATAAAACTGAGATCACATTGGTGCATCCTTATTTGGGGGAGACAGACTAAACTGTGCTCAAGAAGATAAGCAATGCTAAGTAAAAACAATATAATTCAGTGGTTGCAGGCAGGTTTCTCCACCCAGGTCATTCACACAGGTCATAGAACTACCGTGAAACATGCCTTTGCTGAACACTCAGAATAAGACCAAAGTTCTTAGTCATGAACAAACAGAAAGCAGTGAGATACAGTTGTTAAGAATGTGGCATATTTGCCACTGCAGGTGAAGTTCATAGGGATTATAGCTTTGCTTTCTTGGCTAGCTTGGGGAATTTTAAAAATCAGAAATAAAATTCATATCAGATGTTAAATGAAAGGGCAGTACAAAGCATAGAGCATGTGTAGTCAGTCATCCTGAAAAGGAAAACACTGAAACTGTCTCTATTGACAAACATCATGATTGTCAATGGTGAAGATATCAGACAGTCTATGAAAAAAAAGGTACTAAGAAGTGAGTGTAGCAAGGTCACAGAACACAAGGTCAATATACAGAAATCCATTATATTTATTTAAACTTCTACTGCTATACTAGCAGTGAATAATCAGATATTAACATTTTCAAAGTACTACTTACAATGAAACAAAACCACTATGAATAACTCAGGTATAAAGCAGACAAACCATGTGAAAGATCTGTGCATTAAAAGCTATAAGACCAGGGGATGTACAGTGGAGCTGGAAACATGGGGAATCCAGGACAGATGATCCCTTCAGGACAACTGGTGAGAATGGTAATACTGGGAGGGTGGAGGGAAGGTGGAGTAGAAAGGGAGAACCAGTTGCAGGGATCTACATATAATCTCCTCCCTGGGGGGCACAGACAGCAGGGAAGTGAGTGAAGGGACACATTGGACAGTGTACAATATGACAAATTAACAACAATTTGTAAATTATTAAGGGTTCATGGGGGGATGGGGTGGGGAGGGAGGGGAAACATGGGGTGATGATACTGGGGCCTAAGTGGAAGGAGGATGTTTCAAGAATGATGATGGCAACAAATGTGCAAATGTGGTCTGCATGCAATGGATATATGTATTGATTGTGCTAAGAGTTGTATGAGCCCCCAGTAAAATGATTTATTTTAAAAGAAAAAAGCTATAAAACAAAAAAGGCCCACATGAATGAAGATATATATCATGTTCATGAATTAGGAGGTTCAACCGTGTTACTGTTCTCCCAAATTAATATACAAATGCAACCCCATCCAAGTCAAAAACACATCAGGGCAATAGTGTGGAAATTGTTCCGATGATTGTAGAATCTATATGGAAAGTCAGGGAACTAGAAGAATCATAACACCAGTTAGAATGACAAAAATGGAGGAAGAATTCACACCGGCTGGTTTCAATAAGTATTATAACGCTGCAGTCATCAAGACAGTGGAGTACCAGTAAAAGGAAAGGCATAGAGATTAGTTGAACATAATAGAAAGTTTAGAGATGAGCACACCATACATGGTCAGCTTTTTTACTCCCTGTGAAGAGTTACAGACTCAAACCCACAAGAGCCATCCTCCCCTGTCCTATAGGGTGACTGAGTCATGAATGTGAGTCATGAGTCATGGCAGTGACTGAGAGAGTGATATATGGTCAGTTGAGTTTTGATAAGTATATAGAAGCAACTTTGTATAGAAAAGGCCTTTGCAACAAATCATGCTGGAACAACTGGACATTAATATGCACCCAAAACAAATAAAACCCCTGAACCCCAACCTATACACCACATCCTTGATTAGGTAAGATATTTAGTTCTTGAGGGAAAAATATACCTAAATATAAAATTTAACATTTCTAGAGTCAAATCTGTGACCTGAGGTAAAGCAGGTTTCTAACCCACAATACAAAAAAATCATGAATCATATACAAAAAGAGCTGATAGATTAGAATTTATACAAATATTAAGCTTATGTTCTTCAAAAACCTCTTAAGAAAATAAAAGGAAAGCCACCAATTGGGAAAAAAATACATACCAAACATTTATTTGTTAAAGGACTTTTATCCAGAATACCTTGCTAAAATTCTCAAAACTCAACTGGAAATACAGGGAACCCAGGACAGATGAACCCCTTGGGTCCAGTAGTAAGAATGGAGCTACTGGATGGGTGAAGGGAAGGTGGGGGTAGAGAGGGGGAGCCAACTACAAGGATCTACACATAATCTATCGGGAGGACAGACATGGGAGGAGTGGGCGAGGGGAGACGTCAGACAGTGTAAGATATGACAGAACAATAATTTATAAAGTATTGAGGTTTGGTGGGAGGAGCAAGGATGGAGAGGAAAGGATGAGAAGTTGATATCAAGGGCTCAAATGGAAAAGCAGATATTTGGAGAATGATGATGGCAGCAAGCATGTGAAGGTGCTTGACACAATATATGTAGTTATGTATTGTGAAAAGCAATGTATGAGCCCCCAATAAAATGATTTTTTTTAATTCTCAAAACTCAATAAAAATAATAATAAGGTATCAACCACACAATATTTTTTAAATGGGCCAAAAAAATGAGCCAACACTTCTCTAAACAAGATATATGGGTGGCGTATGGAAAAGATAGATGTTCAATATAATCAGTCTAAGTAGAGTAATATTCAAGAGTTCTGTCACCTAAAACTTGTGAAAGTAATCATGCAATCTAGGAGGCAGACAGGATAAGACCTTGACTTGAGAGCTCAAGCCCTTTTCTTAATTTTGCTATGACCTGGGAAATGCTAGATTAATTTCTGATTTGGGTTGACTGAAGAGGCCAAAATTAGATTGCCAAGGCATAACTGAAGGAGTCCTGGTGGCATTGTGGGCTAAGGATTGGATTGCTAAGGATTGGTGGTTCAAACCACCAACCGCTCTGTGGGAAAAAGCCGAGACTGTCTACTCCTGGAAAGTTTTACAGCCTCAGATTCCCAGGAAGCCATTCTATTCCATCCTAGAGGATTGCTGTAAGTCAGGATGGAGTCAATGGCAGTAGTCTTTGGATTTTTGTCTTGTTTGTTTCATATTGAAAGGCATAATCACTGGAGATAAATTAAGCACAATGTATACCTTGGTGGGATTCTCCATAATACACAAAGAGATCTTTCTGAAACATGACTAGAAAGCCAATGGTTGTCAAAGCCTAGGGGGAAATAGAGGGAGGGTTCAGAAACATGATTAAAGCATTCGTTTGCCTAGTTCTGCACAATGAGGAAGAGAAAGTATGGAGCCTGCCTTTTTTATATCAGGAAGACAAGCCATACCATAAAACAAGTTTGGGTCTGCTCTCTCCAGCTTCCAGCAGCTGGTCCACATAGCTGCAATTATCAGTGTACAGTATCAGACCCCTGATATTAATTCCTCATGGGCTAGCACGCTTCTGAAATAAATTCTAGCCTGTCAATTACATTAATGGTTATCATTGCAGTTATGTAGATATTTATGATTCTGTGTAGATCCTAAAAATTCAAAATAAACTCAAAACATAGATAGAATAAAACTTTCCCCCTATATTTAAAAGGGGAAATGGAATAGCTTCAGCCTTATTACAGATGGAATCAGCAGGTAGCCCACTCAGCTGGTGGCCCTAGTCCTAAATTTGACAAATGCCTACCTGGGCCCAGCCCTTTACAATGAGTGATCAACAAAGTATACAATCAATGTTTGCTTCCATTGGAGACTCGAGATTGGTCTCCTAGAGACCAAATGTATGATGTGTGGACACCAGCAGTCATCTTTCCTGGGCTTTGACTTTTACTGACTGCTGAAATGAAAGAAGGAAATTAGTAAGAGACTGAAGAAGGGGGGAGGATGCAGGTTAAGAGAGAAGCTACCAATCTGCGTGGTGTCCCCTAGAGGGACCAGCAGTCTCACTGAAGGATGGATCGCTCATACATGCCACATAAGCAGCTGGCAGCCCACATGCCCTTGGATTCACACAGCTCCTTGCAGTGCTATGTGCGTGGTCTTAAAGGACTGTATTTGCTGAATACATCGGACCTCCAGCCTTTTAGCGTCAGAGGCTCAGCTTGGTACAAGAGAAATGCTATGAACAAATGAGTCCAAAGGACTCACAGTGCTGTCCAAATTTGCGTGACTGACAGACCTCAAGCCACCAGATCCTCCATGCTCAATAATGAAACCCTGAGGAACAAGGTGGAAATAAATACTAAAGAAATGAGAGAAGGCTGAGCCCCGGTGGCATAGTGGTTGTGCGCGGGACTGCAGCCCACTGGGATGGAGGTTCGATTCCAGCTCCGCGGAGCAAAGGCTGGGCCTCCTACTCCCACCACCTGAGGACAGTGATGCCCAAAAAAAAAAAAGAAAGAAAGAAAGAAAGAAATGAGAGAATGGATCAGACTAGGAGGGTCATGCTCAGGTTTCCTTCTACTGCGGGCTGCTACTGCATCCGATCCAGAAGCAGATCATCAGACCAATGGGTTATAAGTTTAAATTATAGCCTCATTTTTTAGAACAATGACCCAAGGATGTTCCTAAGGATTCCAATAGCCTTTTTCAAAATTGTTTATTCTCTCAACGCAGAAGCCCAGGAAAGGCATCCTTGCAGAAAGCAAATCTGCTTCCAAAGACCTTTGATGGCCTGTTTTCCAGTGTCACTTAGTAGCTCTGAATAAATTTCAGAATAAATTTGCCCTGGTTATTCTGCCTCTCACCCCTGGGATTTGAGACAGCATGAAAACAGGGGAACCTGGCAAGCTGGTGAAACAGCAGTTCTCAGTGCATTCTCTTAGGAGCTTTGTGAATCTGAGAAGGAAAAACAATTATCTCAGCGAAGACTCAGAGGGGGCAAGCCAACACAACCTGGGACTTTTTGTACTGAGTGGAGCTAGGACTAAGGTCCTCCAGGCCCTCTGTCCCCAGAGAAATGACCCTGGCTGAAGAGGCAAGGTCAACTGTGGAGGGACCTCTTCTGCTGCTGACTGAGAATCCTGAGGGGAGAGAGTCACTACTCGCCAGCAGCAGGCTCCACTGCATGACTGAAGCCAGGAAGTCTGGGTTCAAACAAATGTCTGGCTCAAATCTGCCATGTTTGCGCTCCTTGTCTTCCACGTCCCTTTGATGTCCTGCTGGGATCCCAGCCACCAAAGAGTCATCGTTGGGCTTGAAGCAACCACCATTGGTGACACATCTCTGGTATAATTCATCTCCTCTGAGCAGCACATTTCCTAACCACCTCGAGTATGAACATGTATCCGTCCTGGGTGAGTCCCTTTCCTTCAGGTCACTTCAGAGGGCCTAAACTAATAATGAAAGAAATTGGGTGATTTGGCAATAAAACATCTGTCTGATAATCAAGAGAGGGGCAGGGTAAACCCCTTCGCGTTCCATGGAAGAAAGACACATTCTTTAAAGAATTGGATTGAAGCCATGGAAACCCTGTGGGACAGTTCTGCTCAGGTTTCTAAGTTAATGACCAGATAGCTTAAGACATGGTTTTCTATTAACATCTCCCTGGCTGCTAGCCTGTTACGTACGTCTTCACAGTTTAAATTCCCACAATCTGCTTAAGGCATGGGTTCTCAAACTTATTTGGCCAACCTTTCCCAGTTTAGGGGAGAAAAAAATTACTCAGAGGTCCCTAGCAGACAAAACCTTCTATAACCTGGCCAACATTCCAGGATAAAGTGCAGGTGTCTGCTTTTGCAACTGCACCCTGATCATTCCAGTAATCCCCACCAGGGAGAAGTAGAGCGTTCTTTGGGAAATACGAACCGAAATCTTTAAAGCATTTGGTACTATACCTTTAGTACCTCTCATATTTCTTTGGTACATACACAGATATCTGGGTCTTTCATTGAACAATGGCTTCAGTCCAAGTGTAACCCCCTTGTGAAGGGGGAGAGAAGATGCTTGTTGAGCATGCTGATCCTCAAGCCTCACGAGTGAGGACATCTTCAATGTGACTTTCTATGCAGACCGCATCAGGAAATAGCAGTGATCTCCACATGCAGTAGTGTGCTATACAGGTGTGGATATCAGAGTGGACGTGAGAATCCCAAATACAAATAGCACCCCCTACTGACTTACAAAAAAAGAGATTTAGTTCTAAGGATTTAAAGGGCTAACATACTGACCTTCCCTAAGATCAAGCAGATGAATGTGCGTGTCTCTGACTCTCCAAATCTGCTGCTTTCCTCTATCAGATCCCTGATATGAATCCCCCACTATCTAAATCACCTTGCTTTTACCCACTTCTCATCCTAGTCCATAAAATCCCTGCCCCCTAAAGCAAAGCCAACGGCTCCCTGTTCGGGGACGCCATGTCCCTATGAGCATTCTGATTGTGAGAATATTGTGGCCCACTTATTCTCTTGTTTGAGCCTGGCAAATCGCAACCAGTTGGCAATGTGTTGCCCTGTTCACTTTCTCCCAGCCAGTAAATGGAATGCATGCAGTAAAGGCTGTTGAGTAACGCGTGGATACATGATCTTACCACTGAGCAGGTAGGAACGTTCTAAACCAGGGGGTCCTCCAACTTTTTAAACAGGGGGCCAGCTCACTGTCCCTCAGACCGTTGAAGGGCCGGACTATAGTTTAAAAGAAAAAAACTATGAACCAATTCACTGTGGGCCCAGGATGAGTCAGCTGCTAAACGGGACAGGCAGCAGCAGCAAAAACACGTGGCGGCCAGATAAATGTCCTCAGCGGGCCGCATGTGGCCCGCGGGCCATAGTTTGTGGACGCGTGTTCTAAACATTCATTGCCATTGAGTCCATGCTGGTTCGGATGGTCCGTATAGGGCAGAGTAGAACTGCCCGTGTGGGTTTCTAACACGGTAACTGTAGACAAGGGGAGGAACAAGCCTCCTCTTTCTCCCAAAGAAGTCTGGTGGTTTCAAACTGTTGGGGAGCAGCCCAGTGCTTAGCTCGCTGTGCCAACAGGGTTCCTGGCGGAAAACTAGATGGGGTGAAATGGTTCAACCTTTCCTTTTGCACCTACTCCGAGATTTCCTGGGAGTCACCACACCTCCTGTCTCTCAGGCCCAAGAAGGGAGGTCCTCATGTTTTGCAATCTATTGTTTCAAATAGCACTGTAAATTCAGGGTCCAGCACCTTTTTTTTTTTCTGCTAAGGAACATTTGCATAGTTATTATGTTGTTCTCAGGACCTTCGAGGCAATAGGCTTAGAAATTAGTCTGCTACATTTAGTCAAGCATTTCATTAATTCTCCCCTAGCATGCTGGCTGAAACTGCTGCTCTTGGGTGAGGTATGTGCCCTTAGCTGGTACTAATGATTCCACGGCCTTGTTCAGCCCGCTATAAACTGGCAAATCAATCAAGCACTACGGAGCCCTGGTGGCCTTGTGGTTTAGACATTGGACTGCTAACCACAAAATTGGCACTTCAAACCCACCGGCCACTCCACGGGAGAAAGGTGAGGCTGCCTGCTTCCATGAAGATTCGCAACCTCAGAAACTCTCTAGACATTGAATCAATGACAGTGGGTTTAGTCCTATTACATAAAGGAAGCACCGGCTATAGCCATCTGAAAGATTATTCCAAACTAGTACACAAGGAAAACAGAAACCACACTAGGTATTGCAAACACAAAGAATTTAATGCAGAGACTGGAGTACACACGTTTGGGGAGGCTGGAAGAGAGCCATTAAGGTATATCTCACGGATATTAGTAAATATAGGAAGAAGCTACTAACCTTAAGATGGGGGAGAACAAAAGGGAAGGAATGGTGTTACCAGAACCTAGAAGCTTTGACCGGGGAACCCCCACGGCTGGTGCCTGGACTTCTGAGAGGGGAGCTGCGCGGCTGTTGCTTGGGCTTCTGAGGGGGACGTGGCTTGGCTGGTGGCGGTCGGACTTCTGGGCGGGGGCGTGGTGGACGCTCAGACCTCGGAGGGGACCTTGGCTTGGCCGGTGCTCTGACCACCGCGGGGGGTGCCGCTGGCTGAAGCTTGGGCCTCTGGGGGGACGTTGCACGGCGTCTGGTGCAGAGAGGGCCAAAAGAAGCTGGAGGCTGGAGCCAGGGCTCTCCTCTGTTGCTTAAGGGATGCTGGCAGGAGCTGGAGACAGGAAGGAAGGCCCTGCTCCCCCTCCCACCAGTACCTTCCAAAGGCAGAACTGAACAAGGAGCCAACTGCAAGGGGCGGGGGGGGGGGGGGTGGGAGGGGGGAGGGGAGTAGGGTTTGCACAGTCCGGGTCCGGTTTGCACAGCGAGCAGAGTCTGCAGGGCGGGCTTAGAGCTGAGAGTCAACAGTACCGACCACTTACCTGGTCTTCTGGCAGGCACAGCAGATCCAGTCCTCCTCTTTCTTCTGGTAGAAGCAGCCGCTCTTGCAGATGCTGTATTTACGGTCCACGATCTCGCGTTTGGAGTTGAGGAAAGTGAACGGAGGGCAGCAGTGGATGCTGAAGTGCTCAGAAAACTTCTGGTTCTTGGAGAGCTTAGGACCGTCCTTTCCCGTTCTCTGACTCATCTTCCTGTAAACCGCCGGTGCAAGGAGAGATGGGCAGACGTTAAACAGGACCCCAGGCTACAGAGGGTTCTACTCAAGGGACCCACTCCCTGTTCCTCCCAGAGCGCAAATGAACATCTCTGGTTGCTCAGCCTGGCAACACTAGCCTGAACTGGCCAATGTCTTGCCCAACCAGATAGAAAGACCTGGAATTGGGGTTTGTTCATGTTCAAGAGTATTTTTAAAATCATATTTCCTCAGAGATAGTGGAACATGAGCTCTTTTCTTTCTCCCTGTGATGTCCAAGGAAACAATTTAGAACTGCATAAAAGGCAGCAATGGAAAACCTTGACAAACCTAAATACAAATATAGCCAGATAATATTCTAGACTTAAGAAAAGGCCTTCTCTCCAAAAAGCAAATCCTATTTATTATTGAAACCATAACCATTCTTCTTATAATAAAATGGACAACCAAGAAAAAGAGGAAACTATTAGTAAATATATTAGCATGCTGTTTTGTTTTGTTCAGGTCCAAACTTGGCTGCACCTGGAATCACCTGGGAGCTTTAAAAACGGCTAATGTTGAAATACTAGATGCTGAATGCTAAAGACTGAGATTAGTTCCAGTCTAAGAGATCTTGATTTTATTGAACTTGAGGCACATTCAACATGGCTGAGTCTCACAAGTATAAAGTCGAACAAAAAAAGTCAGCCATCAAAGAGTGCACCTTATCTGACACTGGGTGCGTGTATTCAAAATCAGACAACAGCAACCTCGAGTCCTAGAACCAGCATTTGGTTCTGTTGGGGGGAAGTGGGAATCCGATTGAGAGAGGACATGAGGTGAGACTCATTCTGTGAGCCGAAAATGTTCTGAACCAAATGTTCTGATCTAAAAGGGGTAGACTAAAGGTAGAAAGTATAAAAATGCAAGGAGTTGCACATTTCCTTTTGTGTATTTTACGCAATGCAAGTTCTAAAGTTTTATCTCATGATGAGAAGGAAGAATAATAATTTTTTTAAAAACCGAAAAGGGAATTTGAGGCTTGAGAAAAATCCAACACTGTAGGGACAGAGTAAACACCTGAAGTACAACAATACATCTAGGGATGTAAAAACACTGATGGAGCACACAAGTGATGGAAATGGTAATTAATCAAAATGACAATTAATCAAGGGTCAGCATGTACACGTGGGGCAGAGGACACTTCCTGGACATGCAGATGTTTCTGCTGTCAACATACATGAGGTCAATGTTTGTTGCCAGCGGCCTTTCCCATTGCTGCCCCTGTTTAGGCATGCAAATTTCACGTTCAATTATGCGATTGAAATCTGCCTTGATTCAAACTTTGATAGTTTGCTTGGTGAGTTCCATCTCACTCCCTTAGCTGGGTTCCACTTCCATACATGGTTGCCTCCCTCTTACACTTGTAACTACCACTGGATCCTTTAAAAGCATCAAAAGTCCTTCCTCCAGTTCTTTTTCCTCCTCTTCATTACTTCTCCTCAGCACACTCCCATTTCCCTCCTGTTCCTTTCATTTTAAGGACAGCTGTTTTGCCACAAAGACTTCTATGATGCTAACTGGAGATGTCTTCTTTTTTAAAAAATTGTTTTAAATCATTTTATGGAGAGCTCTTACAGATGTCAGAACATTCCGTAGTTCAATCACAAAAAGCAGTATTGTAAAATTGCTACCACAGTCATTTTCAGGCAATTACTTTTTTCTTGAACTCCTTGATATAAGCTTCCCTTTATGCCCTCCTTCTCTTCCCCTATCCCCCAAAACCCTTATTATTATAGTGCTATATTTCTATATAGTTGCCATATCTTGCATCATCTAGTGTATCCGTTCACCTACAGTTCTGTTATTTATTCCCCTCACATGAGGTTATACAGTCACCATTGTTTGTTTGTTTTTTAATTTTTTTTTTTAGGCATCACTGGTGGGAGTTGGAGGCCCAGCCTTTGCTCCTGTGAGCGGGAATTGAACCTCCATCCCAGTGGGCTGCAGTCCTGCACACAATCACTACGCCACCGGCTCAGCCCTATACAGTCACCATTGTTATCAGTTCTCCTTCCACCAACGCCTTTCTGTACCTTCAGGGAATCATTACTCCTGTTACTGTTTCTGAAGGGTTATCTAGCTTGGCTTTCATTCATCCAACTATCTTAATTATACAAATGAATCTTTTTGATTTCTCTTGTTTCCTTTCAATATTTTCCTTCCCTGAGATACCACATTACACTAGACTTCTACCTCTACCTTGACTCTTTCCTTCTCAATTTCACCTATAGGCACATATGCTTCACACCAAGCTTTAGTGTTAGAGTTCTTCAACATATGATCATACTACAGACAACATACAACCAATTCTAAGTGTTTGATGTAGTTACCTTCCACCAGTCAATCCAGAGTCCATTGTGGGAAGTAGATACATTGTGGAAACTCAAGGTTCAATCGCTTTGGTGCACACAAAGTTGAATGTTTAACTCAGTTCTCAAGAAACTCTCCACTAGCTGGAGAGATGGGTAAGGTGTGCACAGTGAGTTAAAGGCCACAAAACCCATTTGTTGTGCCCAAATATTTATAATTCATTGAGAAAGGGGAACCAGATGTGCGTCTGCTGCATGAACATCAATCTGAACCATACAACGTTCTTAGCATAAGAACGTGCTGGTCAAATGACATAAGAAATTTACAAGAAAGGAAGAAATGCAAGGAGGCTTCAAAAAGTTTGTGGGAAATTTTCACTGTCTTTTCACTCCATTTTTCCGTGAACTTTTTGGTGCTGTGATTTACCTAAGGTGACTGTTCTAGTCACAGTCTTAGTAACACCGACCCAATGACTGAGTAGTCCTATGCGAATATGAGATGTCTGTGGTCCACCTGACTGAGTAGTCCTATGCGAATATGAGATGTCTGTGGTCCACCGGGGACCATGGAACAACCCTGTGAGGTGTGACCATGAAAATAGAATATATGGACGTCGGTTTTGACATCCCACTAGATTTAAAATGAGCCATCTCAGAAGCAAGTGTCAGACTCTCATGCCATTGAGAAAGAAGAGGCAAGGGTGAGACATATTCTTTGGATCCTGAGATTCCTGTGCTTAACACTGGCAATCTAGGGTGTGGTCAGCTGCGACTCCAGAGGTGGCATCAGAGAAGAAGCAGTGGCAGCAGACACTGCAGAAGGGCTGCAGACAGAGCACTGTGTTTCCCAGCTCACAGAGAGGAAACTGAGTACCTCTGGGATGCAGGCTTGCTGGGAAAGAAATTGCCTTGCTGAGGTATCCACAGAGCCAGAGGTGAGCACCTTCAGGACAAAGCTTACTAAAATCCAGTGGGCACATAATTGCAGGAGCCATGCTTGCCCAAGCAGAGCAGAGACCAAGGGGCACTGGGGCTGAGAGGTCAAGAGCTATAAAAAACATTTTTTTAAGCTTTCTAACACTTTCCCAAAGAGGTCAGAGGTCTGAGAGTGTCTCCAAGTATGGCTCAGAGGACATTGTCCTGACTAAAGAACTGTATCCTGAGTATTCCAGCTGACTTTACGAAGAGAGCTCATAATCATAAGCATTGTCTGTGAGTTCTATGTGGTCACTGTAACCATGAATGAAGCCTGGCAGAGAATGTTCTGCTCGTTGTATGGGCAGGACAGCAGGTGTCCAACGTGGCTTTTCAGCCTTTTCAGGTCGGATGCATGTCTGACCTCTGTCACACAGGATGCTGAGCTTGACTTTCCTTTCTCCCTCTGAGGTCAGAGGAGAGCAAGTATTAGCTCCATGCCATTTTAGCAGTTGGAATGGAGAACCAGGTAAGACGTCATTGACGTTGCTTCTGCTGGTAGGTGCTGCAGACTGAGCTCTGACTCACCGCTGCCCAACATACAACAGAATGGACCAGTGCCCAGTCCCATGCCATCCTTGTCATTGTCGTCCGTGTCAACCCACTGTGTCTGCGACCGTGTCAGTCCATCTCATTGAGGGTCTTCCTCTTTTTTCATGGACTCTCTGCCTCACCCCAGTTGGACAGCCTTCTCCACGGGTAGGAATATTCTATGTGACCATGAGATTTGGCAGTCTGAGAGAAAGCCTTTGGGAAGGATGAAAAGGATTGATATGCAAGCAGAGATGCAGAAGAGACAGCATTCTTGAAAGCTCTTGACCCTAGACCATAGAGTGTGGGGGGGAAAGGGGTGCCAAGATGCAGGTGTGAGGACAGATAGGGGCTGCCCCTGAGGATGGAGTGTCCAGAGTCCCTGGGTGCTGCAAACAATCAACATGCTTCCAAAAGGTTGGAGATTTATGTTCACTGAGAGACCTCTCAAGAGAAAGACCTACTGATTGACTTCTGGAAAACCAGTCATCAAACCTGACAGAGCACAGCATGACTCTCATACAAATGGGGCCACTGTGAGTTGACGTCAGCTTGGCGGCAACATTCTTTGTTCCTGGTGCTTCTCGACATGGTCATGCCATGAGCTGATCAAAAAAAGCAGGGATTTTTTTTTTGATGGAAGGAAGAGAGATTATCTCATTGGTTTGGACTTCTGTAAGTTTAGGGCATCCAGGAGATGCATATGGAAACAGCACCCAACATTAGGAGCAAGTCTTGAGTATCTTCTTGGTGGGAAGAAATATCACCTTGGGACCCATGGGATGATCATGGAGACGGACAAGGGAGAACTCCTGGGAGGAAGAGTGGGCCTACCCCCAGGCTGCAGGAAGAGAAGCCGGGAAAGAAGGGGCAGTGGGCACAGCGAGAGATGGGATTCTCCTGCAAGAGAAACTTCGAAGAACAAGATGTGATTAAAAAGTGTCCACTTGGGCTGAGCCCGGGTGGCGTAGTGGTTGTGCACGGGACTGCGGCCCACTGGGATGGCAGTTCAATTCCCGCTCACAGGAGCAAAAGTTGGGACTCCTACTCCCACCACCAGGGCAGTGATGCCTAAAAAAAAAAAAAAAAAGGAAGCCCTTTGTCCAAATAGGAATTGATGAACCAAGGAGAAACTAGAGCTTATATATAGCATCTAAAGGGAGAAAGACTGGACTTGCTAGTCCCATAAAGACTGGACTTGCTAGTTACCCTCTCAGAATCTCACGGGGACAGTTCTACCCTGCCCTATAGTGTCCTTGACCTGATGACAGTGAACTTGGTTTGGGTTTTGCTTCTTTGTTGTTGTTTTTTTTTAATCATTTTACTGGGGGCTCCTACAACTCTTATCGCAATCTGTACATCAATTGAAACAGGCATGTTTGTACGTATGATGCCTTCATTCTTTTTTAGACATTTACTTTCTATTGAGTTGTGGTGTCTGGGGGTGTATTTGATCCATCCTAAAGACCCTAAATATCTACCAATGTTTAATCCAAATTCTACCTGTGTTTCAAAGTCCCAGCTCAGGATTTTCCCATGAAGAAGATAACGTTAAACACATCAGGACTGAGTGATTTCTCCAAATACTTAGGTCACAGAGCCTATTACTAAAGCTCTCACAGGCTACATGCATGTATGACCTGATCGTCTATCCATCTGGGACCCAAATCACCAAAATAACAGAAAAACCTAGCAATTACTTCCTATTTCCGGTAACACCTGGCACATAGTGAGAGAGGTCTTGGAAATCTCTCAATCACCTGCCACTTGGAATTCCTCTTCTGGTTGAATTCAGTTTCCCACACACTGTCCCACCTGATGGGATGCCTGGCCCCACTCTGCCCAGCCAGCCCCCCATCCAGACATCTTTCCCCAGCACACCAGTCAACTTAGACTTACAGGGACCCTTTTGAGCCTGAGCAGAACTTCACGCCACAGGGTTTTCAACACCTGATTTATGGGAGATGGCCAGGCCTGGACCTGCAACCTTTTGATTCACAATGGGTGGGCATGTGAAATAATTTCAATACCCAAGGGAAAGATCTCAAATTCACAGTCCATGACAGTGGTTCTCAACCTTCCTAAATACCGTGACCCTTTCAGGCAGTTCCTCACGTTGTGGTGATCCCCCTCCCACCCCAACCATAAAATTATTCTCATTGCTACTTCATCACCGTCATTTTGCTACTGTGATGAATCATCATGTAACTATCTGATAGGCGGGATGTATTTTCATTGCGACAAATTGAACATCATAAAAGCATAGCGATTCATCACAAAAGCAATATGGAATAGCATATTGTGAACTATTTCCTTCTAATGACAAATAAGTGAAATGTTGTCTTGAAGCATGGTGTAGCATGGGTCACAGTCTTCATGCCGGGGACTCCTATGTAGGCGTATCTGCATTTGGGTGGACTCACCTGGATATGGTTAGAGAAGGGGTGTCTCTGTTCCTAAGACCATTGGAAATCTGTGTTTCCTGATGGACTTAGGTGAGCCCCATGAAATGGTCATTCGACCCCCACAGGGTTAGTGACCCTTGCTTCACTCTCACATCTTGTCCAACAAGGGGCAGCCTCACCTCTGGCTGCCCATCAATGTGTGGCCCAAAGAGGCATTCTCAGCCCTGGAAAGACCCTGACCTAGTTGAAACTTCATCCAACTTGACAGTAACATTTTCCCCCCTTCCCAGTGCATCTACCCCTTAGTGAAGCATTTATCATCTGTGAAGAGGCACTGGTCGACTATCTTTTCTCCCCCAGTAACACAAAGATGGCACTTAGTTGGGGTTCCTGGTTAAAGTATTAAGATGTTCCATACCAACCTGTTGCAACATATACAAGAGGCACCACATGCCAACACAGCGGTCTCCCTCTAAGTCCCTCATGAAACACAAAGCCATACCTACTGCCATTGAATAGGTTCCAACTCAGTGGTTCTCAACCTTCCTAATGTCTCTACCCTTTGTTGTGGTGACCCCCCCACCCAACCATAAAATTAGTTTCATTGCTACTTCATAACTGTCACTTTGCTACTGTGATGAATCGGGCGACCCCTGTGAAAGGGTTGTTCGGCCCCCAAAGGTTGAGAGTCGCTATAAACTTGTAGCCACCCTCTAGCTCAGGGTGGAACTTTGGGAAAGAGAATCCCAAACCTAATCTACATATTCTCTAAAGCCAGGATGTGGTGAAGGACAGGGTGGGGGAAAGGAAGCACTCACTAGTCTTTATTTTTCCTAAATTCAGGAAAGAAGGTGGAAAACGAAGCAGGGCCATTGACACTGACTTATATAACGACACCATCTGAACAGTAGGCTCTGAGTCTTCATGAGCTGTTAGTATTATTATTGTCAATAAGCCACGGCAACCTTGGGCTGCTGCTTGAAGACTAAACACTAGGCAGCCGGGTGGAAAGATACTTATGAAGAAGCTGTCCTGAGAAAAAGACACCTGGAAGTGCCGCCTGGAAGCACCAGGAAGCAAGGAGACTTAATGTGTGGCAGCAACTCGAGGTCGCAGGCTGCCCCAGAGGGGCAGTTGTCATCAAGAGAACGGACAGTCCCCTTAGGTCCCTCCATGAGCTGCCAGTTCAGCCAGGGCTGGGACTAAGGCTTGAGCCAGGAGAATCTTGGCACAGAGAAGGCTTCCCATTCAGACTCCACCTTGAATAAATGAGATGTTAGTAACCTGGAGATTTCTAACCATTCCTGGGACTAATGTCCAGATTGGTGAGAATCCATAGAACTATAGGTGGGATACAGATATGCTTGATACAATTGATGTATAGAATGTTATAAAAACTGTAAGAGCCCCCAATAAAATGTTCATTTGGTGGGGAGGTGTTGAGATTACCTTCATCCATTCTAGAACCGTATGACAAAGGAGACCAAGCAACATCTACTTATAAGCATTCCCAAAAAATTACTCATAGTTGTGGACCCCCCCAATAAAATAATTTTTTTCAAGTTACTCATAAAAGATGGAAGGTAAATGCAGCCAAATGACCATGTCCAATCATTCATCTAAGATTGAATGTCTTCAACATTCTATCTAGTAATGAACAAGACAGAGAAGACCCCTATACTAATGGAGCTTACAGGACGATGAAGGAGACACTAGCATGGGGTCTGGCCAATCATTGCAGAATTAGCATGTGATAATGCTCCAAAGGAAAGGACCTAGGATTCTGGGAAAGGTTCTAAACATCCAGACAAATTTAGATTGAGGGTCGAAAGAAGCATTCCCTACAGAAAGGATGCTTAACAACTTGTTATGGCAGATGTCTATGGTGATCTAAGTACTAACAATGAGACAGTCAACCAATCTGGGAGGAAGCACAGGCATAGGTCCAAAGTGGAAAAGACTGCTTCAGATCAGAGTATAGAGAAAGGGGAGGACTTGGAAATAGGCAGGCAGGAAGGAATGTATCCAATAGCAATGAGGTGGATGATAATCGTTTGGTTAAGATGTAGGAATAAGGCCAGCGTGAGGCACCAGAAGAAACAAGCATTCAGTCCTGGGCCTGTTCCATCTCAGAAACACGGGAAATCTCTAAGTGGTTGAAAAGAGGAGTCATAGGCCATAGGAATTAGGAGAGAACTCAAAGAGAGAAAAAACTAGAAATAAATTTAAGAGAAATGGACATACAAATGTAATTTACAACCAAGAGTACACATTCAAAAACCCGGGAGAGAGGGTACAGAAAAAAAAGATAAACAGGGGGAGGGGGGTGGAACTATTCACAACAGCAGCAAAATCCTAAAGTATTGAGAAGTAAAGTGAAAATTAAAATGAGTCAAATCTTAAGGGGAAAAATTTCAAGACTTCAGTGAAACTGTCAAAGAATATATAGATAAAAGGGAAATGGTTCAGAGATGAAACGATATATATATCTCAAAGAATCAAATTTTTCTGGAATAAATTTATACAATGCATGCATCTTTTATTGAAATCGCCAAAGATCTCTTGTGGAGCAATTGGATCTGCTGAAAGAGCAAAGGACAAAGAAATGCCACGAAAATCACCGTGAAATGTCCAAAAAGAATCACCAATATAAAAATATAAGATCATGTGGCAATAACCCAAAAGTTGACAAGTCAAACAGCGATACTGAAAAGAAAACTCATCCATTCGTCCTTACAGACTTGTACCAGAGAGCTTGACCTGTGATAGGGATATTATTACAAAACAGGGAAGAGAAGGAGAGTTCCTCAGTGAATAATTTCAATATGATTATTTTTTATATATGTTTAACACAATTATATCATTATAAATGAGGGAGAGTACAAATGGGGGACCCAAAGCCCATCCATAGGTGAAGCGATATCCCCTTACAGAGGGGTTGCAGAGAGGAGATGAGCCAGTTAGGTACAATGTAGTAAGAATGAAGTAGGCAACTTTCCTCTGGTTCTCAAATACTTCCTCCCACCCACTATCATGATCCCAGTTCTACCAGACAAATCCAGCTAGACCAGGGGATGTACACTGGAGTCTGAAACATGGGGAATTTAGGATCGATGATTCCTCAGGACTAGTGGTGGGAGTGGTGATACTGGGAAGGTGGAGGGATGGTGGAGTAGGAAGGCAGAACCAATTTCATGGATCTACCTATGACCTCCTCTCTGGGGCATGGACAACAGGGAAGTAAGTAACAGGGACACATTGGACAGTGGACGATATGAAAAATAACCATCTGTAAATTATTAAGAGTTCATGGGGGAGTGGAGGGGGAAGGGAAATATGGGGAGATGGTACTGGGGGTCTGGGTAGAGGGAGGATGTTTTGAGAGTGATGATAGCAACAAGTGTGCAAATGTGGCCAGCATACAGTTGATGCATGTATGGATCATGAGGGGAGTTGTGTGAGCCCCCAATAAAGTGATTTATAAAAGAAAGAAAGAAAAATGTTCAGCACCTGTAAATCAAATGGGACCCTAAATATGGACAAAAAGCAAGCAACACCAGGAAAGTGTCCCTATGTAACAGACAAGCCACTACCTAGAACCTTTACTCTACTAAATCCATACCCAAGCGTCTCACGCGAAAGTGAAGCAGTTGATGTGAATGGGTACAGTCAAAAAGAGAAAATAGATGCGCCACAAATGGATGCAAATATCCTCAGATTCATGAAGTGTCAGGACAATACACATTGAAGCAACGATTAGATGACATTCTAAAAGTATCAAATTGATGAGGGTTAAAGAGGAACGTGGTCTCCTGAACACAGCTGTGGAAGCTGGACTCAGAAAAGCCACTGGAAAGTACAGGGCCGGGCGCAAGTGCACATCCACGCCCTCAAGAATTCAACTCCTAAGTGGATGGTCGACCTTAGCAAAATCCTGGTATGTGAGCGCAGAAAGGCCGAGACCATGGTTTTCACTGCAGCCTCGTGTGGACAATAAAGAGAAGACACCAGATAGAAGCTAAAAATTCAATTCTGGAAAAATGGAAAATTTAAAAGTAATCCACTCGGCGCTTTGAAGCCAAGCGTGAAATCCCAGGACCATTGACAGAAGACCCTTGGAACAGCGCTTCGAAGTGGCAGAGGCCAAGAGCAGAGGCACGAGAGGGGCACCAAGGGGGCTTATACATCAGAGGCCAAGGTGAAGAAACCACGAGACAGCAGAGGAGCTGCACCAAGATTAAGAGCCTGGGAGACGGGGCAGCAGGCTGGCGTCCTGGTCCACAGAGGCTGAGGCCAGGAGACCACGTGACTGAAAGCTCAAACCCAGAGAGAGACGTGGCTGCTCACAGAGTCCTGCTGTGAACCAATGACTGTAACCTTAACGTTTTCTGCTCCTGGCATGTTAGATTTCCTATTAAATTCCCTTAATTATGAAAAAAAAAAAAGTAATAGACTCATGCAATAGAAGCTTCAGAAGTGCAGGCATTTTGTCGTCTGTCTTTGTTGCCTTGTAGAAAGAGCTCTCTGCATCTAAAAAGCCTTCCATAACTATTAGATATTATTGGTCTCTTGTATCTATGTGTGTTCATCTAGATAGATGAGAGAAACAAATTCATAAGCACACATATGTATATAGAGAGGGTTTTGGGGGGGGCATCACTGCCCTCTGGTGGGAATAGGATGTCCAGCCATGCTCCTGGAGAGCTGCTGCTGGATTTGAACCGCCAACCCTGCAGTCCTGCACACAACCACTATACCACTGGGGCTCAGCCCTAAGAGAGTTTTATATAAAGGGTAATTGTACCTTAAGAAAACATGCCAATCCGGTCCAGTACAAGATCCTAAGTTCGGTATTAGCCCATATGTCTCATATCAATTTATAAAGTCCTCTTCAGATGCACGAAACACATGCAATGACACCAAATGCCGAATGATCACAAGCCAGTGGGCAGAAAGTCTTTGGATCCAGGGGTGGTGTAAGCATGTCAGCGCTGGCAGGAGTCTCCACGTGGCTTCTCTAAGTCCGGGTTCCTTGCTGCATCAGAGTAGGTCTATGTGACTTCACCTCACGGATGTCTCCCAGGGCGCCAGCCTTGTCAGTTGAGTCTCTCAGGCAACGAGTGTTCTCAGTAGAAAGTGTCCAAGAAAGTGAACTGAGAGAGATAGTGTCTCCTGCCTCCAAGAAGGAATTACCACATTCCCCAAAATTCTCAGGAGAAGGCCACACCCATGGGGTCTCATTGGCTATCTCCAGATTGACAAGTTAAACTCCACCCCTACACTCTGAATTCTCAAATTGACAGGAGCATAGGTGACTGCCACAGTGTGTATGTGGTTTTTGTCCTGAATTTTTTCCCAAAAGCATAACAGTTATAT
This sequence comes from Nesogale talazaci, assembly GCA_004026705.1. Taxonomy (NCBI): domain Eukaryota; kingdom Metazoa; phylum Chordata; class Mammalia; order Afrosoricida; family Tenrecidae; genus Nesogale; species Nesogale talazaci. Next base: position 104,277 of record PVJH01005844.1, read on the forward strand.
CTTACCCTATCACCAAGACATTTATCTACTCTTTTTCACATGGGACAGAAAGTTTTATCACTCTTTTTTTTTTTAATCACTCTTTTTTATAGTTGCCTAGGATTTCAATGTTTGGGGGGTCACAATTGTCCTAACTAGTCTCCTATGGGTGCGCAGATTAGTTGCGTCCCATGGATACTCTAATGAATGAAAGTGTACCCCCATTGTGTCGCACATGTGAAAATAACTGAGGGGTAAATTCCTTATAATGTGATCCCTGGGTCGAAAGGGGGAGGGAAAGGATGTCGATTTTGGTAGATCCATCAAGTCGCTCTGAAGTATGGGGTTTGCACAAATGATCATTGCACAATCAATGTCTGCTGAAAGTATTTCTCATGACCTCAACAGTCACAGGGGTCATTGAACCCTGAGACTTTTGGAAATCTGGTAAGTAAAATGTTTTCATAATACAAGCTAGAGAAAGTAAATCTCAGAGAGGTTTAGCTGTGGAAGACACTAAGTGTGATTTACTCTATTAGATGATGAGGGAGGGATGATCAGCAAAAGATGATGACAAGAAAGTAGCTAATAAATATGAATATCCATGAGGGTAGGGGGATGTTTGGAGAGAGGAAGGGAGAGAAAGGGGGAACCCATCACAAGGTTGGATATATAACCCCTTCCCCCTGAAATAATAATAGGAATGTGGGTGAAGGGAGATAACACAGTGTTTGATAGAAAATAATAACAATATATAATTGATCAAGGGCTTATAAGGGTGGGGGAGGGAGAAGGGGTGAAAAAGAGGAGCTGCTATCAAGGGCTCAAGTAGAAAATGTCTTGGAAATGATGATGGCAACATATGTACAAATGTGCTTGATACAATCCGTGTATGGAATGTTATAAGAGCTGGAAGAGCTCCCGATAAAATGATTTTTAAATAAAAATGAAAAAATAAAATAAAAATGAATATCCATTCATGATAGTCTTTCTTAGCATAGCAGGGAAGAAAGGGAATTCAATATAATAAAATGTTTGCTACCCTAAAAAAACTACATCAGATGCATGCTGTTAGTGAAATCTCTGAACTAAATCTCAGCCAAACCAGACATCACAATAAGGAAGTCCCTCCTGTCCAACATGACTCTGGAAATCCTTGAAAGACCAGAAATAGAATCTTTAAGACAATATACTAATAGAACTAAAAAAGGAAGCTCAACAGGATTTCTGAGTACAAGACATAAATGTGCACATGTATGTATGTGTATATATGCATGCATATATATGAAACTATTGTTTCTTCATATATGTTCCTTCTAGATCTATACACTTCTGAGGGCAATATTTCCATCTCTCTAACCCCTCCCCTGATGACCCCTGGTGGCTTAATGAATTAGGCTGCTAACAGCAGGGTCAGCAGTTCAAAGTCACCAGCCACTCCAAGGGAGAAAGACAAGACTTTCTATTCTCTTCCATAGAGTTCCTATGAGTCAGACGCAAATCAATACCAGTGAGCTTATTTCGGTGTTTGTAACTCTTCCCCTAAAGAATTTTATAATTTTCAATTTATACCACATCAAAACTGCAGCCAGGGCATCCCTGACAGACTAAAACCGTGTTTCTTTTAAATGCTCTTTGAGTTTGCAGAACAAAGAGAAGTCTGAAGTGGCCAGCTCAGGGCTAACGGGTAGATGGGGGGGAGATCCCCAACGAAATTCTCATAGGACAGCCCTTATTATGAGCAGGTGCATTATTGTGACTGAATTTCTCTGGCCTTTTTCCCACCAAGGGAGTTTTCCATCTTCTTAAAGCATCATTCCTAATAAGTTCTTTGTGACTGTCCTGCCTCTTTCAAGAAAATCTATTAATGTTATACCTTTGGAAACCCCAAGAAGAATAATTTTTTTAATGTCATAATCTCTTGAGCTGACATCTGCCTTTTCAAAAGCCACTACCTTGATTGGGCCCTAATCAGTTGAAGACAAGTATATTACTAAGAAAACTGTTCTGCAGTCCCCTGCAGATCACACACATGGGTTTGAACATTTTGTTTGGGATACTGAAGCCCTAGTACAAAGACTTCTTGACTTGCTCTTCTCTTTTCAGGGATATGACTGGTAACTGGCAAAAAAAAAAAAAAATAGCGGGAGATGGGTGGAAGGCTCAAAAGAGATCAATGACATGAGATCTGAGATTCCAAAAAGAATGATAATATGCATGGCACAAGATATATGTCCCGCACTGTCCATGTGTTTTATGTGTTGAATGCATGTCATCCTCACAGCCTCACAATAACCTCATTTTGTGAAGAAGAAAGCTGAGAGACTAAGAAGTCAGATAGCCCACCTGAGGAGAGAAAGCTGGTAAGTGGGAACTCCAGGATCCCCAAGCTAGTCTGTATTCTTAACCCAGACTTAACACCACCTCCACCATAGCCAATGTGAAGAAGGATGACAGTGATAAAGATCGTTTTCTAGAGTAAAAGATATTATAAAGTTATATAGAAGAACGTATCCTAAAGCATAAAAATATAAAATTTTAGTAATCAGAATACCTGTTTGTGAAAGAAAAACAGAAGAGGGAGAGAGAAAGAGAGAGAAAGCCAATTAGGCAAATAGCAGAAAAGAGACATAACAGAGTCAAAAATCTCAAATTTATATGCAAATATGCTTAATATTCTAGTACTTAGGGTGAGAACTCAACTCAAACTCATGCCATCAAGTATATTCCAACTCATAATGACCCTAAAAACCAAATCAAACCGACTTTAAATCAGTGCTGACTCATCACAGCCCTCAGTGCAGCATAGAAGTCTCTGAGAATGTAATTCTTTGGGAGGGTTGGGGTGGGGGCAGGTTGAGCTTGCTTTTTTTTTTTTTTTTCATAGTTAAGTCACTTCTTAAAAGAATTGTATACACACCATCACAATGAGGTCTAGAGCTCCCTCCCCATTCCCACTATCCTGGTTTGCTCCCCAAATTCCCTCATTCTCCCCTGCTCCCATCCCCAACAAACCATTGCATTATTGTCTCTCTGCAGTCATACCCTTTGTGCTTCATCGACTGGGAGATCTAACGAAAACAACGAAAAAAGGAGAAGAAAATAATAATAGTAATAAAAAGAGAAAAATTAAAAGTAAGAAAGAAAAGGCTGTCAACAATATTTTAAAAACCAGAGAAGAAAATCCTGTCATGGAACAAGCAATGAGGATTTGAATCGAGAGCGAATTCAGGTTGGCTTAAGGGGAGGTCAACTGACCAAATATCATATCATGTACCATGGTTTGATCCACCAGAATCAAGTTTACAATATTCTCTGTCTGACAGTACAGCTGTTCCAGTCCCTCGCCTGTGGGCAGAGT